>BCLF01000223.1:0-95333 GCA_001602275.1 Zoysia japonica
TTAATGCCTAGGTAACAAATATGCTATCATGTTCCTTTAGTTTACTGATGTCCAATCTTGTGTCATTTTAAATACCTGGTCTTTCCTCCTGTAGTTCTGATTATCCGTGTGGACATTGCATCTCTGTTTTATCTATTAGTAAATGTAGTTTCAAACTGACGAGTATTCCTGTTTGTGATAGTTTACATAGGCTTGACATACTCGGGCTACTATATTTTAGGTACTTGGGCAGTTTTTCCTATGTAAAATGTGAATCTGAATTTTTGATCCCCTCATTTTTCCTGCTTTTGTATATCTTTATCAATTTCTGTTGTTCACTTTATAACAGTTGCCACATTACCTGTATTTTGTTGGGCACTTGATCGTGTTGCCAGATTCCTAATGGCGTAATTTTGCTTGTTCCATCTTTTATTTTCAGAAAATAATTGGAATAACGTTGAACCTGCTAGCTCTTGGTTCAATGCTAAAATTGCACTTGGTTTGCTTCTGAATATATTGCTACACTTGTATGTTGATTCAACTTTTCATACAATTGGTAAAGTTTTATTGCGTTGTCTCAGAAAAATTATCTCACACATTGTATCTTGCTTCTTACAGGTGGTGCCGTAGCATAATGATAGATTCCAGTGTGCACTCCTAAGCATGGCAGTGAATGAGTGATGAATTCTTTGATCCAACCTATATTGTCGCTGCTATTTCTTTAAATATGACGGATAAATTTATATTGTATTGTGTATTTTTAGCCATAAAAGTCATAAGGCGCGGCTAAATGCCGCGCTATCTTTCTAGTAAGATAGGAAAGACGTGAGAAAAATCAGAACTATTATTTCATCTATTATTTCAACCTATTTTCGTTTGCTTCATTCGTTTTCTTTTCTTTTCTTTGCCGGTTTGTTGAGTAAATCGGTCGTTCCGCTGTCCGTAATACGGCGAATTCTCTCTTCGCTACCCGGCGACAATCGCTTGGTAACAACTCGTCCAGGGAGTCGTCATCGAGGGCTTCGGGCCGGAGCCGGCTGGCGATGGAGGTTGAAGGTGCGACGGTGGCGGCGCACGGCGCCAGGCCGCAGGACGGTCGGGGAGCCTCGGGGCTCAGGCGGACCAGCACAAGGGCGGTGCAGTGGAACTTCACGTGGTCTCAGGGGGCCGGGAAGGCGTGGTGTCGCGCCGTCGATAGCAGCGGGCGGCAAGCCATGACGGCGCACGGTGCTAGGCCTGTAGCGGCGTCGGAGAAGCTCTGGCTTCTGGGGGAAGCACTGGGGCAGCGCGCTAAACCTCCCTGTTGGCTCGTTCGAGCCTGGGATGCGTCGAGGAGAGCCGTCCACAAAGGAGGGCGGCGCGCCGCGACGGCGGTCGTCGGTTCCATTCCTCGGGTCGATTTCCGGCCGGGTAACGTGGACTAATCGTGAGAGGAGGCAGTGGCGGTGGTGCAGGGGTTGTCTGGAGTGAAGGAAGCTCGCCAGGGAAAGGGAATTGCAGCAGCAACCTCCGGCGGTGAACAGGAGCAGCCGAAGGGAAATGATAAAATTTGGGGCTCGATTGAAGGGTGCAGGTGGCTGGCGGCGGCATAGTAAGCAGGAGGGACGAGGCGCGCGTCATTCGGCAGCCAAAGGGGAGAGTGTCGGTCGGCGGAGTTGGCCGGCAGGGAAAAGGCGAAATCGAGGCTCGATTCGATGGTGGCGGCTCGGGGTTCTGACGGAGGAGCAGTTGGGTGCTGCGGTGAGCGTAGCTGCAGGGTCAGTGGATGCGGGGAGGTGCGGTGGAGAGCTGACGGCCCAGAGGTGCGGCGCACGGCGGCGATGTACGGCGATGGACCTGCTCTGGTCGTTCTGTGGCGAACTCAGGAAGCCCGAAAGGAAGAGCGGGAGGTGGCGGTGGTGCCTGGCTGAACTTAGAGGGAGCGAGGGTCGCCGGAAGACAGCTTCAAGACGCGGCGGCGGCCGAAGGATGGGCTCGACTTCAGTGCGCGCGCGGTGACGGGGCGGCAGTGCAAAGCTCGCACGGCGCGTGGCGAGGCACGCGTCAGGGGTGCTGTGTCGCGCGGCACATTGGCGAGAATGTGGCAGTGGCGCCTGCACGTGGCGTGCACGCTGGGGGGCAGGCGAGCGGTCCAGTGCTTGCGCGGCAGCTCGCGGGGCGCGTGGCGACGACGCACGGGAGCTGTCGAGGCTTGTTGGTTAGGCTGGCAAAACGGTCCGGGGAAGGATGGAGGAAAAGAAAATAATAAAAAAAAAGTGGCCCGTTTGGAAGATCTGGAAATTTTTGGATTTTTGATTTGTGGAAAATGAATTAGAAGGATTGGATGAATTTAGAATTTTAGTGAAACATGAGGAAACAAACGTCAACGAAAATAGAATAAAAAGGTCAATCACTTGTCTGACGTTTAAATTTTAATATTTCTAAAATTTCAATTTGGGAAGTTTTAATTTAGTGAGATTTTTGTCCCTTGAACACAGAGAAGAAAGAAAGATGAGGAGAAAAGAAAATGTTAGGGTGTTGTTAGCGAAATTTTGAATCTCGCATTTTTTAAAATTAGGGCAAAATTTGGGTCGTGACAGTATCAGGGAAGAGAAGCTAAAAAAATCCATTTAGCTGCAGATAAACCATGTGGAGAAGTAAACAAACACATTGTAGCAGCTTCAACGGACATGCAAGAAAAGATTGAAGAAGAGGCTGACCAATGTGGCAGCGAGGCGGCAACCTCACTGCTGGAGCCTAAGAAGATGACCTCCAAACTTGCACATCAAAGGAGAGAAAAGGAAGAGCCAGTGCTTCAAGTCAATGGAGGACGTCCTAGCAACCCTCACTGAAGATTTGTGATGGCAGGGGCAGCTAGCAGGTGGCCATCTACACACTTTTCTCTGCTGCTCTTGTGTGCTGGAATCAAATGGATAGGGAGAAGAGTAGGGGAAGAAGGGCCTGGCTTGGGAGGATAATGCGGGGAGAAGGGGCTTCCTCCCCTGGTCAACACGTCCAGGCAGCAGCTGGCACCGCCCAGGATGCCCAATGAGGAGAGAGAACAAAAAGAACGGGGACTGGCAGAAATTTTGAAATTATATAAGTTTAAAACTGTGTTCTGTTTTTCTTCTGTTTTTCCTCTAGAAACCATATTTACCTGGCTTAGAAAATTATGAAACCTTTTTTAGTGATGGAACATGATGTTTTGAGCAACTTTTTGATTTTGGATCAAGCTCTCAATCGGCGCGGATTTTGAATTATAAATTCTGCAAAACATTGGCTTCTGAAATTTGACTGAATTGTTAGGGGCATTATATGAATCGCAAAAATTCTGATAAATTCTAAAAATTCTCTTATCTGGTCTAGTTATTTTTAGAATTTTCATATTGGCACACTTCTGTTCTAAAAAGATAAGTTTATGATGCGAGTTTGTTTAGCATTTATTTCATTAATTTAGTTGAATTTAGATTTGAATTGAAATTGCTCTAGGGATTGAAAATTTGGCCCCAAGATGCAGGTGTTGTACATTTTGAACGTTTTACATGTTGGGGTGTGACAAACCTCCCCCCCCCCTCCCTTTAAAAGAATCTCGTCCCGAGATTCAGCTAACTAGGAGGGTAGAAGGGAAAAAGGATTTGATATTTCAACGATGGAAATTCAAAAACATGATACATAGAACAGTCTGGAATCACCATGAGACGGAGAGTTCACTTACAGCCTTGAGAAGAAATCAGGATACTCGGCACAAAATTTATTTTCACGCTCCCTTCTCGCATCATCCTCCGAATGATTATTCCATTGCACCTTGACAAATTTAATTGAGCGATTACGCAACTTGCGTTCCACCACATCAAGAATTCACAGAGAATACTCAACATAGGAGAGGTCTGACTGAAGATCAAGAGTGTCCAAAACAACGGCTTCAGTAGGAACTCGAAGACATTTCTTCAATTGAGAGATATGGAATAGATCATGAACATTTGAGAGAGATGACGGGAGTTGCAACTTCTATGCCACGGCACCATGTCTTGCCATGATCTTGAAAGAACCAATGTAACGAGCAGCTAACTTTCCTTTGACTTGGAACCCTTGTGTGCCACGAAGTGGAGATACCTTGAGATAGACGTAATCCCCGGCTTCAAAGTGCAGTTCCATTCGACGACGATCAGCATAGCTCTTTTGTCGAGATTGTGCCACACTTCAATTTTCTTGAACTTGTCGCACCTTAGCCTCAGCCTCATTGACCAAATCAGGACCAATGAAGGGTCTTTCTATTGACTAGGACCAGTTCAATGGTGTTCTACACCACCTTCCACAGAGAGCTTCGAAAGGTGACATTCTTATGCGCGATTGATAGCTGTTGTTGTAAGAGAATTCTGCGAATGGAAAGCAATTTTCTCACTTCTTCCCATAGGTCAGCACACATGCTCTCAACATGTCATCAAGGATTTGATTAACTCTTTTTGTTTGGCCTCCAGTTTGAGGGTGGTAAGATGAACTACGCAGAAGCTTGCTATCCATCGCCTCGTGGAGACTCTCCCAAAAATGAGAAACAAATTGTGAGCCACGATCTGAGACAATGGTCTTAGGAACACCATGGAGGCATACAATGCGAGTAAGGTATAGCTCCGCATAAGCTTTTGCTGTATAGGTAGTCTTGACTGGAAGGAAATGTGCTGATTTTGTCAACCGATCAACAATTACCCATATTGAGTCATAGCGGCTGGAAGTTTTGGGAAAACCGACTATGAAATCCATACCAATATCCTCCCACTTCCAAGAAGGAATAGGCAACGGTTGCAATGTGCCCACTGGCTTTAAGTAGCTTGCCTTCACTCGTTGGCAGACATCACATTTGGAGACATACCGGTCAATTTCCCACTTCATACGAGTCCACCAAAATTTTTGCTTCAAATCTTGGTACATTTTGGAACTTCCGGGAGGGATGGGCAGTAGAGAGTCATTCACCTCACCCAAAATTTTATTTCGTAGCCCCTGCACTTTTGGAACCACGAGTCACTTCGCGAACCAAAGAACACTTTGCTCATCCATAGAGAAACAAGCACCTTGGCCCTTATACATTTTGGAATGAATTCGGGCCATGCCTTTGTCATTTCTTTGAGCCTCCTTGATCTGATCCAGAAGCTAGAAATCCTGCTTCGACATCTCAACACTGAGCCTCCGAAACTCAGCACAAAGTGTGTTCGTTCCGGCTGCAACAGCTAAGAAATTACAACAACCCTTGCGGCTCAAGGCATCAGCCACAACATTAGCCATTCCTGGGTGGTAATGTACCTCCAATTTGTAATCCTTGATCATTTAAAGCCACCTTCTTTGCCTCAAATTCGGATCAGCTTGAGTGAAAATATATTTGAGACTCTTGTGATCGGTGTAGATATTGCAAGTCTTACCGAGAAGATAGTGCCGCCAAATCTTCAAGGCATGAACAACAGCAGCGAGTTCAAGGTCATGAGTAGTATAATTCTCCTCGTGACACTTCAGCTGATCAGAAGCATAAGAAATGACTCACCCATCTTGCATAAGCACACACCTGAGTCAGATACGTAAAGCATCGCAATAAACATCGAAGCTTTTGTTGATTTTGGATTGAGTGAGAACGGGCGCTGTCATGAGAAGTGTTTTCAAGGTTTGAAAGGAATGCTCACAATCTGAGGACCACTCAAATTTCACACCTTTTTGCTGGAGCTTGGTCTTAGGTTTTGCAATTTTAGAGAAATCCTTAATAAACCGTTAATAGTAACTGGCAAGTCCAAGGAAACTCCAGATTTCAGTAACACTTGTGGGGTTTGCAATCCAACACATCTTGAACTTTTGCAGGGTCAACTGCAACACCACTTTCAAAAATGACATGTCCAAGGAAAGCTACTTCTTTTAGCCAAAATTCACACTTGCTGAACTTGGCATAAAGACAATGTTGCCGTAGCCCATGACACGAAGGTGGTGTGCATGCTCTTGCTCAGATTTTGAGAAGATGAGAATGTTGTCAATAAAAACTACAACAAATACATCAAGCTCTTCTATGAATACATTATTCATCAAGTACATAAAGTACGCGGGAGCATTTGTGAGACCAAAAGACACATGACAAGAAACTCATAGAGTCCATTCCGAGTCGAGAAAGCCGTCTTTGGAATGTCCTCTTCTCTAATTTTTATTTGATAATAACCAAGCCTTAAGTTGATCCTGGAGAAGAAACAAGCACCGGCTATGCTGATTAAAGAGGATATCAATTCGTGGAAGTGGATATTTATTCTTAACAGTGACAGCATTCAACGAACGGTAATCAACACACATCTACAATGAACCATCCTTTTTCTTGACAAAGAGAGCTGGACAACCCCAGGGAGAAGAACTTGGATGAATAAAGCCCTTGTCCAGAAGTTCCTTTAGTTGCTTCTTCATTTCAGCCAACTCCTCAGAAGACATAGGATGAGGTCGCTTTGAAATTGGAGCGGTTCTGGGTTCAAGTTCAATAACAATCTCCACAGCTCGGTCAGGTGGCATTCCCAGCAACTCATGTGGGAAAACATCAGGGTAGTCACAAACTACGGGGATAGATGACAACTCTGGATTGGCTGTGGTTTTCAAATGATAGAGATAAAGACCACCCTCTCCAAGTTAGAGGGAAATTTGACCACTGAAAGAATTGCTTAGGGTGGCAATTCTTTGAGCAACTTAGATTTCAACATCATTAGAGACCATCCAATTCATCCCAAGAATGATATCCAATCCCTTCAAATCAAGAATTAGCAGGTTGGCATGCACTAGAGTGTTTTCAACCATTATTGGCACACATGGAACCATAGTGTTAACAAAAATTTCAGAACCGTGTGCTTCAATCAAAAGTGGTGAGCTATTTTCAGATTGTGTTGCATAGCATATTCCCTTTTGATGAATGAATGTGAAGCACCGGAATCAAATAAAACTTTGGTAGGTTGAGAGTTGACGAAAAGTGTGCCCATAAGCACTTCGCTGCCCTCTTGCACTTCTTCAGCTATTGTATAATTAACACGACCACGCTTGGTCACTTGAGCCCTCTTAGCTTGCTGTTGAGAAGGAACAACGGGTGGACGTGGTGGCTGGTTCGGGGCAGCAACGCCCACTCCACGCCTTGGAGCAGGATAGAGATGAGAGAGGTGTCTGTATTGGCCGAAGTTGAAGCACGGACCAAGACCGGCATTGGGAGCCTGATTTGTCGCAGGCCTTGGAGCATGAGCAGCAGCAAAGGGTGGGCGACGAGCTACCACATAGGCTGTGGTGCTGAATAACCCAGCATACGAGCAGGAGGTTGAAAGCTCATACGTGGATGTTGCGAGCTACCAACTACTGATGGTTGGACAGCATGCGTGTGCTTCTTGGCCTCGAGCTTGAGCATCGTCCTCAGCAAAAATAACCTGATCCACGAGATGGTTGAAGTCATGAAACTCTGAGGATGAGAGCTTGTCCTGCATTTCATCTGAGAGACTGTTATAAAAGCAGCTCCTCTTCTTCCTGTCGATGTTGACATTGTCTTGAGCATACTGTGCTAGATAGTTGAAAGTATGCACATACTCCATCATGGACTTGTTGCCTTGCTTCAGATTAAGAAATTCAAGCCTCTTGATCTCCATCACACCCTCAGGGATGTGGAAGGCGTGAAAGGAAGAACGAAACTCATCCCAAGTGAAGCAGTGATCAGCGGGCAGCACAGCACAAAAGTTTTGCCACCAAGCACCGGCTTCGTTCTGGAGTTGGTGAGCAGCGAAGAGGACCTTTTCATGGTGCCCACACGTCACAAGATCAACATTTTGCTCGATGGTGCGCAGCCAATGATCAGCATCAAGAGGATCTTTCGACTGGATGAAGATAGGCGGTTGGATGCACATGAAATCCGTGAAGTCACCCTCGCGGGCAGCTTCACCTACACCACGAGGAGCCAAATGTTGAGCAATGGCTTGGAGGAGACTAGTTTGCTCTCGACGGTTCTGCTCAACTTGCACGAGAACTTCTGCTATAGTCGGTGGTGGTGATGGATTCACGTTCCGAGCATTTGAGCCCTCTGTAACATCCTCACCGGCACCGGTACGAGTCCTCATCCTGCCGCCAAGCAAGGGTCAGCGACCGGAAAAAAATTTAGGCATGGTAAAGAAGATTATGACAGCAAGGAATTGTCACAACCAGTAATTTTCAGATCAAGATAATCGTGAGGATTACACTTGAAAAACTAGACAGCAAGCGCTAGATGCTGTAGCTGATATGGATGATGAGGAGAATGATCGAGAACCACCGAAGATAGTAGATTGGGTTTACAAATTTATCACTTTTGTACAAGAATTATGTCAAGCAGGGGTTACATTCATTTGATTCGAATTCAATTAAATAGATTCAACTTAACAATATATTTGAGTGGCTAGTTTTTAGTGGTTTGGGACAGCAAGTAGTAATTTTGTTTTGAGGACAGATTTTACATGTTTTAGATTACATTGATTATCTAGACAGGGTGCAAAAATATATGACATGATATGCACATGCTCGTACTAATGATTCTCACGCGAATCATAATCTCTCCCCCACAAACAACCAAAAAAAAAAACACAACCTGGGATGAAAACAAGAAGTCATACCCGTGTTTCAAAACAAAATCTTTTATCGCAACTAGGTAAGATGCCCTAAAATAAAAGATGGCGGCCACCTTAAACCTATAAGGCATCCCATGTGTATGCAATCAAATTAATTAGACACAGTGAAACAAATAATTCTAGGACAAGAGAGGGAAAAAAATCAGCAACCACTTAGTTCCAGTTTTAGTGATTTACTGAGGTTGAGTACATTTTAATTACCCGGTTGCTAAGATAATTTTTAGGTATATGTAAACCTTGCCCTGATGCCACGCTGTGAGGAACCGTCTAAGTTGAGTTCCAATTAGTCGAATTAGCTTGCTATCCATAAACAGGGTGCAAGCCTGAATTTCAATTAATGAGAAATTAACTCCGGTAGTCCCCGATATGCTTCCCAAACAATGCCCAGCACATAAGCACATCAGTACACAACATTGCACACATCACATAGGAGTAACACATACTTAAAACAAATTAAAGTAGTCATAAATATTAACTTACAGACCATAGGTGTAGTGGGACTGATCTGAGAATTACAAGAATGGGAGCTGCAGGGTTGTTTTCCACTCCCAAACATTCTACAAACATAATTTAACCAAAGGCCAAGTTTTGTTCAGGTTCTAACAGGGATAACGATGAGTATGCAGTGGAAAACATTTTGAAAGAAAGCAAAAGAACTGGCAATGCTCAGCCCACGAGCACCACCAATGCGCGCCTTGACTGGACAGCAACTACTCATCCCTTTTGCTGGCATCGGTGGGGAAGAAATAGCCAAAGACCAAGTCATTCTCAGCTGCAAAACTTCAACAAAGCAAACGTGAGTACGAAGGTACTCCGCAAGACTTACTCATGGGACATACATCCCGACTCCAAGGATCATGAGTGAGCCATTAGCAAGGATAAAATAATGCAATGGATACTCAAAATTTGTTGCAGAAAGGCAGCAATAAATAAATGCATTAAGCAAGCATAAAGTAAAGGACACATGGGTAGTTACATGCTAATAAACCAACCATTCTACCCTTAAGTAAAAATAACAACAAGAGATGCGTCCAACAATACATCTCCTCCAATATAGCTCACAACTTTTCCCACAAGTGATTAATTTGGTGAAGTAGTTAATTACGATGAAAATTGATGGACACCAAGCTCGATCATGACTGAGATCACAACAATTCAAATATATTATACACCCTACAGGGGAGTTCAACTGTACCCACACGACTTGAGGACCATTCGGCTCATGTAACCACATAAAGTTACTCATGTCAATCTTTCTCTCATCCATTTCCGAACAGTTGGACAATCAACATGCCAGGGAGGACCGGTCCTGTTTCTCATGGTAGCCCAGCGGTCCTCGTGCATGTCATTCAAGACATGCCGTCATCGCCCAAATGCCGGTATGCAAATAAGGTATTCGGCTTGTCTTACCATTATATTTAACATGTGGTATGAATGGAAAGTGCTTAGCCCAACAACTAATAACAGCCGGTCCTTGATCGACCAAACAGGGCTACACACCTTTCCCCCTTTCGGTCCACAATTTAACATTTTTAAAGTTTTAACCATCCACAACATTATCTCAAAAATAAAGGTCCAATGCTCGCGTAAACGGTGGTGATCTTCCACCGAATCGACTTCTATCGGCCTAAGCATGGCTAAGCAAGACACACCAGAAAAATAAGACTCCCACCATGTCCAATGACCTAAGATACAGCAAGGAGTGGATACACAGCAATAACCAACACCCATGATGCGATGCATAATGAAAATGCAATGAAATTTTGCAAAGGCTTACACAATTAAGTTATGAACATGTTGCAATTTGAATGGTGTGATTTGGAGTTGTATAGCTCAAGTTATTAATGATTTACTGCTGCTGTGTCCAGAAACAAAGTGAATAGTATGAGTTGTCACATTGTTCTCTTAACGGATAGTTGTGGATATATTATATTCAGGGGATTATTTAGTCGATGTGGATCATCAGAACATGGTACTTTGAACAGGTCTAGTATCAAGTTGACTTTAAATTATTTAATCATTAATTTCACAAGTGGCTTAACTAGAGAAGTGATTAAATTGAAGGAACACATAGAATTCTTGTATGACAGTGAAACTTTGCATGCCAGCTAGATGTATTGGAATAGGATTTTTATCACAAGTTTCACAATTTTAAGATGCATGCATTTGCCATGGTGAGAAGGACAAAAATTAAATGGATACAAGAGGTAAACCATAATGCATGCTTATTATCAGAGAATTTAATTCCTTTATAAGTTTCAGTGTGAGTTGACTTTTACAGCAGCAAAAAACTCAATGCATGTGAACTAATAGAACTGAAATTAGCATGTTAGAATGTATATCTATTTTATCATGATTCTTATATACTGAAGGAGGTAATTAAATTTTTTTAGATTATTTAACAGTTTGCCTGTTGTAAGCATTATAAGTTGACATCCATGACGGAAATCTGGTGAACAATGTTTCATGATTTATGTACATGTACAGATGCAGGTATTGAATAAACAAGACAATCAAAAATCAATTAATAACCATTGATTTTCATGACATGCAATCATTTTTAATGAGTAGGTCTGTTCATCTCTATTCTAACAGATTTTGCTTTCACAAAGTTTTAGCTTCCAGCAGGTTGACATGCATTTTACATGATTTGGAAAGAGTTAGCATTGAAATTTCAGCAGGATAGGAACCACTAGGAGGTGCAGCAAGTGTGTCCAAGAGAGAAAATTCTTTGGGAAAAGAAGAAACATCAAACCGTGTCCGGCAGATCTGAGGCTGGCTCTGCGACACGTCAAGAGAAGGGACCTCTACAGCAGCAGCCCTTCGGTGATTGTGTCAGGGAAGAGAAGCTAAAGAAATCCACTTAGCAGCAGATAAACCATGTGGAGAAGTAAACAAACACGTTGTAGCAGCTTCTATCGACATGCGAGAAAAGATTGAAGAAGAGGCTCACCAATGTGGCAGCGAGGTAGCAACCTCACAGCTGGAGCCTAGAAAGATGACCTCCAAACTTGCACATCAAGGGAGATAATAGGAAGAGCCAGTGCTTCAAGTCAATGGAGGACGTCCTAGCAACCCTCACTGAAGATTTTTGATGGCAGGGGCAGCTAGCACTCACTTTTCTCTGCTGCTCTTGTGTGCTGGAATGAAATGGGGAGGGAGAATTATTGGGGAAGAAGGGCCTGGCTTGGGAGGATAATGCGGGGGGAAGGGGCTTCCTCCCCTGGTTTAACATGTCCAGGCAGCAGCTGGCACCGCCCAGGATGCCCACTAAGGAGAAAGAACAAAAAGAACAGGGACTGGCAGGTGGGGCTGGCAGAAATTTCGAAATTCTGTAAGTTTAAAACTGTGTTGTGTTTTTCCTCTAGAAACCATATTTACCTGTCTTTGAAAATTATGTAACGTTGTTTGATGATGGAACATGATGTTCTAAACAACTTTTGTTTTTGGACCAAGCTCTGAATCTCCACGGATTTTGAATTATAAATTCTGCAAAATGTTGACTTCTGAAATTTGACTGAGTTGTTAGGGGCATTATATGAATCGCAAAAATGTTTAGTTATTTCTGGCACTTTCACATTGGCAAACTTCTGTTTTAAAAAAGTAAGTTTATGATGCGGGTTTGCTTAGGATGTATTTCATTAATTTAGTTGAATTCAGATTTGAATTGAAATTGCTCTAGGGATTGAAAATTTAGCCCCAAAATGCAGGTGGTATACATTTTGAATGTTTAACAAGTTGGGGTGTGACAGGAACAAGGCATGGTTGTGGATGGTCAATTTATTTGTATTACTTTGGAGGAGCGCTCCACCTCTCTTGACCATTTCTTGCTTGCACATGAAGCTGTTTCCTTTACTTCGGTCTTGTGGACTTTGATCTTGGGAAGGATTGTGTGAAGGATGGGGTACCGTAGGTTTCTTTTGCCTGAAAGAATTTAAGTTGTTTTCATGATTGGTTTCTACTGGCAAGTCCAAAGGTCGAATTTCCTTTTTCCTTTGGTGTTTGTGGTTCGGGTGAGGGCTCAACGGTCGCATCTTCAGATGAAGGTGATGAAGGCCTGAATTTGACTGAAGAGGTCTCCTCGTAGCTTGCCTTGATGTCGGTGTGGAGGGGGTTGCTAGAGTCTAGGAAGTGTTGTCCAGGATGGTGTCTTGGATTTTTCTCCCTTCCTCTATTGTCTTGTCCATGAATGATCCTCCGGCACAGATATCAAGGTATAAGGAAGATTCCTTACTAAGACCGAAATAAAAATGTTGCAGTAACATATGTTCCAGTATAGACATGTTAGGGCCTATTTGGATTAACTCTAAGAACCTAGCCCAAGCTGCATCTAAGGTTTCCTGTACCTTCTTTTAGAATCCAACAACTTCCCATCGCAGAGGAATGACATGGGTTAGGGGAAAGAAAGCGAGACAAAAGTGGTCCCGAAATCCTTGCCAATCACCGTTTATCCTCGCTGCGGTAAGAGTGTACCATTGCTTGAAACAGTCATGCATGAACACAATAGCTCAAATTCCTGCGGATGATGGTATGGGCTTTTCATGTTTGTGCTCGAAGAAGGATTTCTTCTGAACCATGGGTATAAAGCCAGTGTGGAGTTCAAAGTTAGATGTTCTAATAGGTTCCAATGAAAGGGGTGGCTCAAAGAACTCGCGCTTCGGAGCAGAAAGCTAATAGATGGGTAACTTCATGCTAGAATATAGGAAAGGAATAAATAAAAATAAAAAGATACAAGGAGGAACTAGGTTGAAAGATAATACAACAATCGTTCCCAGCAACAGCGCCAGAAATGCTTGTTGGTATTTCTTACGTCCACAGATAAATTCGCAAGCACACAGAATACCGCTGTAGCACTTCCCTTGGAGTAGTCCAGGGTTATCGAACATGAGGAATGTGTGTGTACTATCTTATAACTTACTTCACCAGTGACAACAAGAACTAGGTAGGTTGAGGGTAGAGAGGGATTCTCAAGATGGCTGAGTTTAGGATAAGGAAAGGTCAATTCCTCACGCATTACTTCGGGCACCAGTTTCCACCTGCATCTACAGGTTGCTCCAACTTATAGCACTATTATGTACCTGAACGTGAAGGACTACAAAGGATTGACAGGGCTATCATTACCTGCTGCCTACCTCTATAGACCATGGAGTATGCAATAAACAAAGGTAACTACTATCCTAGACACCACGTCTACGAAGTAAGTTTCTACCTTAACCCCATCCATAATAAAGGACTAAGATACTAAACAATATAGAGTGATGAACCCGTAAGCAGTAAGAACTAGATCTTATTAAATCAACAGACTAAATGAACATGCAAGAAAGTCACAAATATTTACTGAAATCGAGTAATCATTTGTAGAGGTACAAGCTTGGAGATGGTGTCGACAGGCCCGACACTCATCCCAGCACCAAATGTTGGAGAAGATACGGACATGCCTGCCTTTCCTTTGCACGATCCTCAAAGAGACTCATCAGGATACAAGTGTGGAGAAGATGCCGACAAGGCCGACACTTCTCCTTGATACCCCTCACTCTCTCCCTATCTTCTAAACACTAAGAAGTAGTGCTAATGGCCACTGGAATGGAGATCTTTGCCTTCTTGTGTTGTTGTCTCGAAGTGGGGGAGGTGCCCTCATTTTATAGCCTGTCCAAGGTGCTTCCCGATGGGAATATTCATGGCATGCGCACGGGAACAACTTGGCGGCTAGTCCAAGGAACCACCAGTCAAAACTTCATGTGAAAGGAACCAAGCGCCGGTAGGCCGACCTGTGGGGTCGGCCAACCTTGGGGTGGCCCTCCTGGTCCCCCCTTTGGACTGGGCGCCTCCTGGTCCCCACTTTGGACTGGGCCTTGTGTGCGATTTTTTTGGAGATCTTTCAGAATATTCTTTCTATCTCCGCGGGGTTGACTTGTTTCCACATGGCACCGTCGGATTGGTTGGTTTGTTGACTTTTGCCTTATCGGTAGATTTTCTCACTTTATATTATTAATTTCCACCCTTAACTGCTTGTGCTTTTTCTTACTTCCAAGTCAGTAACAAACTTCTGCCACTATATTGATTGTCATTTGGATATCATTTATGCAGGGATTTGATGGTCAAATATGGGTTTTAAGGACTGCCAACAAGTGGACATTCTGAAGGTAAAGGTCAGCGTTAGGCATAATCTTTGGAACGCTCACCTTAGGACAATGCTTGGCTCGGTGACCATCACGACGACACCTCTCACAATAATAGCCATCCACCATGAGCGGAGCTATCCGAGCAGGGATGTCATTGTTGTTGCCAATGATGTTGATAGAGTAAGGATATGATCCTAAACCCTTGTGGTTGTGGTTGTTGACAAGATTCCAGATTATCCTAAACCTTTGTGGTTGTGGTTGTTGACAAGATTCCGGATTACAATTTCCTTTGGAATTTACCTCCCTCTAGTGAGCCTCTCAAAGGCATCCATCACAGCATCTCTCTCCTCCTTTAGCTTCATGTATTCCTTCAAAATATTAGGCCTCAAGAGTAATGCTCTCCTTAGAGAGGGTTAGATTACAAGAAGTAGAAGCTTCATTAGTATGATTAGGAGAGTTAAAGAGAGTGTCAAGATCAAGAGCTTCATGGGTGAGGACCAATGCCTTATGCTTCTCATTTAGCTCTATGTGCTTCTCCTTGAGGGACTCATAGGAGTTACGTAGGGCACCATGAGAATGCTTAAGTGTATTGAGCTCACCCTCAAGCTCCTGAACTCGAAATACCGCCACTTCATACTCTTTGGTCACCATCTCGATCCTCTTGTTCTTCTTGATGATGGTCATGTAGGCCTTCTCAAGGATGAGGACTAGATCATCATAGCTCGGTGCATCATCATCATCATCATAGTTCTCGTCTTCTTTCTTAAGATCATCGTCTTCATCCATGTAGCCCTCACAACTTCGGGCCATCAAACAAAGAGGTGGTAGTGGTAGCTCATTGGTGGAGCTCGTCATGGCGATACCGGCAAGTTCTTCATCTTCACTTGATGAAGAGGACTCAGAGACGTCATCATCGGTGAACCATTCGCAAACAATGTAGCCCTTGTGCAGTGACTTCCTCTTCTCCTTGCCCTTGCTCTTCTCTTTGACAAAGAACGTCTTATTGAATTTCTTCTTAGGCTCATGTTCTTCATCATTACTCTCACTTGAGGCAAGCTTCTTGCCTTTCTTCTTGGGCTTGGGGCACGCCTTGGCAAAGTAGTCTTTCTTGCCACAATTGAAGCATTCGGAGTTGCATTTTGAGGATGAAGGTCTTCCCTCGCGAAATAGTTTCTTCATTAGGAGCACAAGGTCTTCATTGTCGCTCTCAACATCCTCGTCCTCCTCCACCTTCTTCTTTTTTTTTTGTTCTTGCCATTGGATGATTCTTCAACTTGTAGAGCAAGATTCTTGGGCGCTTGAGAGTCGGTGAAGGTGGTCAACATATATCCTTCATAAGCATTAAGTTTCCCGAGCATCACATAAATTGAGGAGCTTGCCAATACGGTTTGTAAGAGGCACAGGACAATAGAGTTGTAGCTTGACGGCAACATCCTCAAAATCTTCCTCGTGATCTCAATGTCTTCAATTTTTGTTCTTGAGGCCCAAGGAATTGGTCTCCTCTACCACTACATGCAAACGAGCATAAACGTTGTTTGCCTTTTCATGTGGCGACAAAGTGATAGAGTCATATTTGTTCATAAGAACATAGTGGCATTCTTCCTTAGCCTCGACGGAGCCCTCATGAATATTTTAAAATTGAGACCATATATCATGTGCGGTGGAAGATGCATTGATTCTAGAAAACATAGTTTTAGGAATGCAACCAAAGATGACATTCTTGGTTTAGCATTGAAATTAATGAAAATAGGATCAACTCTCAGTTGATTCATATTTGTAGCATTTTGGGTTACGAGCCACACTTTCTAGTCGATTGACTCTAGATAGACTTGCATACAAGCCTTCCAATATGAGTAATTGTCCCCACCGAATACGGGTGGATGTTCCATCCCGTTCGGCATTCTTACTCAAGGCGGTGAAGCTCAAAAAGTGAGCACAAGGCTCTGGTATCACTTGTAAAGATCAACGACACTGAGAAGTGGGTTGAATTGGTGGACTTATGGTACTCGATTTTGCTACAAACTCAAACTATTAGAGTCGATCACAAATGAGAACAATCTATGCAATTCTAGTAGGCCGAGACCCCCTAACAAAGCTAATGATAGGATAAAGAGACAAGAAAGCACTGGCACAATAGCCACGAAGAGGAATCACAAAGCAACCTATATCACTACTCAACGAGTATGAAATATGGAAAGAAAAGAGTAGGGTTAAGAGAATGCTCAGCGATTTTACCCAAGGTATCGAAAGGTTGGCTTCTTCCCTTAATCCTCGTTGAACCACTCCCATTAGAGTATCGGTCTCTCCCACCGTTCCCAGAATGGTGCTCTCTAGGGCATGCTTCACTCCCAGAGTGAAGTCACGGTGATCCCGGTTGTAGCGAACAGTGCCCACTCGCAAGAGCAAGCCTCCAACGCTCGGGCGTTCCCTCTTGGTGTCCCTTTCGAGCGGGGGACATACATACTTAGCATCATCTTGCACAATCTCCTCGAAAGCTTGAACACTAATTCCTAGCTGATCAAGGGTTGCCAATCCGAGAGTAACAAGCCAAGATCACTCCTCTCAAAACCTCACAAGCTCTATAAGTGTATGAATGCTCTTGCTACTCTCCTACTAGCACAAAAGATCTTCTATCTTGAAATGTGCTCTCTCCTTGGTGTCCCTTGGCCTCTCACAAGTTTGCACCAGCAAATCAGACCTCAAGCACACTGGAAAATATCCCCCTCCACGGTTTAAATTGGCTCCAAGCCCAGGAATAACTGTTGGAACATGTATCATAAAGTTGTGTGCTTTATCTAGTCACTAGATTGTCCGGTGACTCTTCACACTGGACGGTTCGGTGACTTCATACTTCAGCAAACAAGAGAAACATCCTCACTGGAATACATTCCACATGACACTGGACTGTCCGGTGCATACCTTCACCAGACTGTCCAGTGACTTCCAATTTTAGATTCCTAGAGACACCTTCTCTGGACTTCATCTTCAGGGACACCGTATTATCCAGTCACTAAATCTAGCACCCTCTTTTCTTCCTTGCCGCAACTACTTCCCGCAAAACCGGACTATCCAGTGACTTCTCCACTTCGGCTTCATAAAGCACCTCTTTTGGACTTTGTTCTCCTAGCTCATCAGACTGTCTGGTGATCTCAACAGACAGCCCAGTGGCTGCTTCTGAAGCTAAAACATAGTCTCCATCTTGAACTTGACTTGGCTTCATCCACTTTGTTTTTTCTGCCATCTTAAGTGCTTTCTAAGGCAACTAGCATTCATACCTTCTAACACTTGTATGACCCAAGAAAAATGGCTTGACCCCCCTTAATAGTACTGGCGATCCTATGGACTCTCTAGCTAGTCCTTAACCTTGGTCAACCATCACCTGAAACTCTTCATCCTGGGATCATCCTTGTCATCCATCAAGGAAGCCCACCATATTGATGTGAAATTTGCAGGGTGGAACCTACAATCAGACGGGTTACCTATGGTATTCACTCAATCACTAAAATCCATTCATACCTTTCAGGAACTTCAAAGGTCATAAAGCTAATAAAGGAGAAGACAGGGATGAAGATGGCAGATGGTTCTTGCCACATTTCTCTATTTTCTATTAAAAATAGTGCTCTGTTTTTCTCCAAAAGAAATACTTCCCGAGCTCAAACATTTGTGCTGAGTTTTGTGATGATAGTACAGATCATGGTGTTGGCGGTCCTTAAAACCCATATTTGACCGTCAAATCCCTGCATAAAGGATATCCATGTGACAACCAACATCGTGGTAGGACTTTATTACTAACTATTTCCACAAGTGTTGGTGAAATTATGCATGTAGGTGATTTATATTGGAATTGAGGGAAAGCACAATCAACTAAGGTTGGAAACACACTTCCAAGCAATAAGGGGCAAGCACACAGATTCTTAGGCTCGCAACAGGGAGTAAACATGCTCAAAATGACCATTGGCCAGTGGTACAGGCCTTAGAGCACCCAAAGGAGCCACCTGGAGAAGAATCGGGCCAAACAGAACGAATCCCAGGTCGGTCGACCCTCTTCTGGCAGCTCTGGTGATGATCTTTAGCCCACAGGACCGCTATGGCCTCCAAGTCAACCCCACAGGCCGTTTGGTGAATGGGCCCAACGGTAGGTTGGGCGACTCACTAGGTCGGCTGATCTTCATCTGCTGCCTTTCACGCTAAGTTTTGACTGAGGATTACATGACGCACCTGCAAGTCATTCCCGCGTGTATGCTGCTGAGTATTGCCTTCACCTTTGGCCACCAATAAAAGGTGGGGCACCTCCCCCACTTCAAGACACACCACAAGAGAAGAGAAATGGCTCCATTGCCAAGGCTTAGCATAAGTTCCTAGTGTTTAGAAGATAGGGAGAGGTTGAGGGATATCAAGGAGAAATGCCGGCCTTGTCGGCATCTTCTCTACGTTTGTGCCCCGATGAGTGTCTCCGAGGATCGTGCGGAGGGCAGGCGGGCCTGTCCATGTGTTCTCTGACATTGTACTTCGGTGCTGCTCTGGAGGAGTTATGGGATGAGTGTCGGACCTGTTGATACCATCTCCAAAACTTGTACCTCTAAAAATGCTTCTTGGAGTAAGTATTTGTGATTCTCTTGCATGTTGATATAGTCTGTTGATTCAATAAGATCTAATTCTTACTGCTTACGGATTCATCGCTCCATATTACTTAGAGTACCTTAGTCCTTTATTACGCGTGGGGTTAAGGTAGTAACTTACTTCCTAGACGTGGTGTCTAGGATAGCGGTTACTTTTGTTTATTGCGTATTCCATGGTTTGTCGAGGCAGGGGGCAGGTGGTAATAGCCCTGTCTGTCCATTAAAATCCTTCATGTTCAGGTGTGTAGTGGTGCTGGAAGCTGGAGCAGCCTGTGGATGCAGGAGAAAACTGATGCCCGAAGTAATGCGCTAGCAATTGACCTTACCTTTCCTAGACTTAGGCATCTTGAGAACACCACTCTACTCTCAGCCTACCTAGTTCTTGTTGTCCCTGAATTAATTAAGTTAGAAGATAGTGCACACACGTTCTTTGTGTTCGATAACCTTAGTAATACTCTTGTGAAAAGTGGCACGGTATTCCGTGTGTTTGCGGATTTATCTGTGGACATAAGAAATACCAACAAGCATTTCTGGTGTTGTTGCTGGGGAACAATTGCTAATATTATCTTTAAGCCTATTTCGTCCTTGTATCTTTTTATTTATTTTTATTTCATTGCTACATTTCTACCATGGAGCTATCCATCTATAAAAACTCTGCTCCAAAGCATGAGTTTTTTGAGCCACCTCCTTCATCGAAACCTATTAGAACATCTAGCTTTGAACTCTGTGCTAGCCTTATAGTCATGTTTCAGGAGAAATCCTTCTTTTGGCACAAACATGAAAACCCATACCTTCATGTGCGGGAATTTAAGCTATTGTGTTCATGCATGACTGTTTTAGGCATGGCACAAGAAACTCTTAAGTGGAAGTTGTTGCCCTTCTCTCTGAAAGAGAAGGACAAGCAATGGTACACTCTTACTGTGGTGAGGATGAACGGTGTTTGGCAAAGACTTTGAGACCACTTTTGTCTTGCTTTCTTTCCCCTGACCCATGTCATTCCTCTGCGACAAGAAGTTGTCGGATTCCAGCAGATGGAGAAGGAAACTATAGGTGCAGCTTGGGCAAGGTTCTTGGAGCTTATCCAAACAGGCCCTAACTTGTCTATAACGGAACATATGTTACTGCAACATTTTTATTTTGGTCTTTGCAAGGAATCTACCCTATACTTTGATATCTGTGTCGGAGGATCATTCATGTAAAAGATGATAGAAGAAGGGAGGAAAATATTAGACACAATCCTTGAGAATGCATCCTTCTTAGACTCTAGCAGCCCCCTCCAGCCCGACATCAAGGCAAGCTATGAGGAGACCTATTCAGCCGAATCCGAGCCTTTATCTTACACATTTAAAGATGAGATTGTTGAACTCTCACCCAAACCAGAAACATGAAAGGAAGAACAAATTCGTCAAACTTGCCAGTTGAACCCATGATAGATCATACCTTGAAATCCTGCTAGCAAAAGAAACCTATGGTACCCCATCCTTCACAAAATCTTTCCATGATCAAGTCCACAAGACGAAAGTGAAGGAAGCAACTTCTTGTGCAAGCAAGGAATGGCCAAGAGAAATGGAGCACTCTTCCAAAGTAATGCAAATCATTTCACCATCCACAACCATGCCTTGTTCCATTAGGGGAGTCTCTGTAGAAGCCCTTCATAATCCCACCGTTAGGACCAATCATATCCGAGAGCATTGCGCTTATGTTTATTGGCAACGTGCCTCTAGACTCGATAAACAAGCTCTTTCGAAGCCCCCCCTAGACTCATCCTTAAAAGCTGTGGGATAGTAAGGGCTGTACCGATTAGAGTAGACAAATCGAGGTTCACCTAGATTTCCACATCCTTCCTCCCCTCAATTTTGATCTTCTCATAGGCTACCAGCTAGAGCATCTTTTCCACTCTAAATGCAAATCATGGGAGCTTTAATGAGAAGCTTGGAACACCACTTTTGCCACTGCTATATCTTTGGTGAGATCCTCACCCAATTGCGACATGTTGGAGAAGGTGATATTTGTGTCCCCTTTCACATCTCCTGAGTCCATCCAACTTTCCACTCGAAAGGAAGGTGATTCAGGAGAAACTCTTCAGGTGTCAAAGTGGCCATCATCACCCTCGACTGTATCATTCTCGATGGTGACCGAGAATCAACAATGAGCTTTCATCTTGAGCCTCCTTAGAGGGAAAACCTTTGGGCCATTGATTGCTTTAAGGCATCAACTCTGGAATCCAATATAAAAGACTCCATAGATGAGCATGTGAGTTTCTTTCTGGAAGGAATACAAGGATCATGCTCGCATAATGAGTCTCCAGAGTCAGTCACCCACTGCGCCACAAGCACCTACAAGGACTACAATCAACTTAAGGCCCTCCTTTGTAAAATGTTCGTAAGGATGGTTGTAGATGTCTTCATTTATACAAACATTGTAGATTTCATGGTGTATTTATTGGCATTAGGCTTGCAGCTTGAACTCCAACACTAAATTATTAATCGACGATGAAGCTAGGGACTATATCACCCGGGGTAGCTGCAACATGAACTTCCCCATGGTTGAGCTTCTGACCTTAAACAAAGCACTGCCGAGAGATAGCCCGGATTATCATTTCCCTTTTTGTTTCAATACGATTGACTCTAGCAATCGCACCGGAAGAGTCCTTTGTTTGTTCTGTTTTGTTTTGTCTTTTTGTTAAGGAAGCACCCGAGGTACAAAGAACAAGTGTGGGGGAGTCCTCAAGCTTTGAACGCTCAACATTTCATGAGGACATGACACCAACCAACTCATAGGACCACACAAAAAGCACAAGACCAGAACGGCCAATGCTAGATCAACTTACATCTTGGATCGGTGGATCAGTCAAGCCCAATATGGTTTGTCCTTCTCCAATGCGACGATTTGCAACCCTCAACCCCAACTCTTTTTGGTTTATGAGTTTAAATGCTATGCCCATTGATGAGATTATGATGATCTTTGAGCCACCAATGATTGTATTCAAATACTCCGGTGGCCTCCACCTTTTCATGAATGTTGCAGGGCATGGTGGAGTCGAAGAGCACAAACAAGAACAAGAAAGAACGCAACACAGATACAAAATCTGAATTGAATTCACAAAGTTGGAACATCACAAACCGTCTAGCGGTGAAACTATTTGATAACAGATTAATCTAAGTAAAACCTAAGTCCTAATGGTGCAGCAGCAACTGATTATAAAAGGTGGAGGGACGTGCAAGACCCCCTTGAGCGAAACACTAATAGGCTTAACAAGATACAAAGCCAACTAGCCCAAGATGGTGGCACAGCACCCTGACAGATTCTGGATGACATTAACCTCTCTAATCTTTCTAATCATGATAAAGTCATTAGGTAGCAATCTATTCTCAAAGTAAGGTAAATAAGGGTTTAGGAACGAGTTCACCTCTAATTTCAACTGTCGTGCACGAGCTCCATCAATACTAACTTGAGGAGTATTGTGTGTATCTAAAAAAAGTGATGTCTTCATCATCCTCCTCTTTTTTTTGGGTCATCCTCGACTCAAATTCATTGTTTGGACCTCGACTCCACCATGTCCTGCAACATTCATGAAAAGGTGGATGCCAGGGGTGTATTGAATGCAATCACTTGGTGGCTTAAAGATCCTCATAATCTCATCATCTCTCCTTTTTGATGACAAGTCATCTCCAGCTTGCTACCTTAGGTAGCATAATTCGGTAAAATTGCTTCGCGAATCAAATCAATGTCATGATATTTCTGCAAATGGTTAGTAACAGGAGCAGACAAATAGCTAGAAAGGTTATGACATGAAAACAAAGTATCTTTGCACACTAAAGCACCACATGAAGCATTTTTATCATCAAAATCAGCAAGATCATCTTTTCCCCATAATATCCTTTCCAAACAATTCATATGATTGGGATCACTATTGTTATTCTTATGAGAAGGCAGAAAGTGTGTTATCATAGAAAAACTATATAAACATGACATGGCATAATATTTTGTATTTCTATCATCTAGTTTGTCATTTATTTTCACCACGCAAGAGGATTTCATAATTGAGCAAATGTAAACTTTATGCACTATAAACATACCTCTATGACCATAGTTGCCCGTAACATAAAAAATAATCCTAACAAACAGAGGCAAATCAGTGTGGGGAAGTATCACTCTCTCTACATAATTTAGATCATAAAAAGCATCATACTCAATATAACCCAAAGTTTTTGGAGAAGATAGCAATTTCAGTTCATCATTGTCACATGTAATTGGAGTCAAATGTTCAATTTTAGCACTAGTGAATGAATAAAAATAAGAATTATCAAGTTCATTCACTTTTTGTTGCATAGGAATAATACAAATATCAGCACACAACTCCTCATTATCACAAGAACAGTGTACAAATCAAACATTGATAAATATAAATGGATAAAAGGTGATACTGGCGGTTGTTTTACAATAGTATGATAGACAAGAAATTTCAGCACGACTAAAATATTGTCACCTTTTGTAGATCGTTGTTCAATAAATTTCTTCTCATTTTCAGCAATACCTTTTGACGTGTATTGATCAGTCTCATCTTGGGCTATGCACGGAACATTGTGTATCTCTTCTTTCTCCACGTTTGTATACTGTCATCTTCCTGTTTGATCCTAATTTTCTGCAAAATGTTAGGTGTAATAGGAGTTACACTAGAAAGCTCCTCCTCTAAAGAGTGTACATCACAACTAGTCATAGGTTCAGAAGATGTATAAACAAAAGTTTGTCTCTTTAGAATTTTAGCACCACTCCATGTCCGAGGAAATTCTTTAGTTATATATAAATATTGCCACCAAGTTGAGGCACTATCAACTAATGCACTAGCAACATTTAAAAGTTTTCTCCTTTCACACATATGGCATTGTCCAAATATATTATCCATCTCTCTTTCTCAAGCAATATATTTAATAATATGACGGAAGAGATGAAAGTATATAATTATTCGTGGTAGAAGAAGATGTAGCAATGGTCCGATCCTCATGCATTTTTGGATCATGAGCAATATCTCTCCGAGGAGGGATTACATCTCTCAAGGTTTGACAAAAAATTGTCCACAAGCTTATTTTATTTTTCAAAGGTTGCTTTGAGCTTATCAATGACCCTTTGCAAAGTACTATTGATATTGTATTCACCCCTTTTTTTTGTCGTGGTTTGAAAAATAGCACATAGACAGCGCAAAATATAATTCCTACAACTATGGTGGATCGGTGAAAATTCCGCAGAAGGAAACGTCTTACCGAGCTCTGGCAAGGTTCTTACCAAAGCAAAGCAAATGATGGTGCAACCAGTGGCAGGAGAAACCTAGAATCAGCGGCGTAGAAATTGCAAGGTCAAATACAGTGCAGACTAGAGGTGAAAATAAGGAGCTTGGTGGGCTTAAAATTTATTAGTAGAAAAAAACTCTAATACAGATAGCAATATTAAATAAGTGTTCTAAGTAATATGTTTTAGTTGCTGGCCCAATCTTATGAAAAATCTAGATGAAAATATCAAGACATCAACAACATAAAAGACAAAGCTCCAAAAATCAACAAATCATACAACACGTAAAAATCAGCAAAGGTTAATTTTTGGCTTCTATTTTTTATTTTTCTTTTATTTTTTTGATATTTTTCTATGAACCAGAAGCACAAAAGATGGTACACGACCAAGTTTCAAATCAATTTGATGAAAGATGTGACCTAGGAAAATCTTGAATTTCTGTAAAATCTGTTGTGAAACTTTGGAGCATGAAAACAGAAACTTCCTATCAGAAATTGTGGAATCTAGGATCATCAGAGGTTGGGAAATTTTTTGTTGATATCTAAAAGTACTTATAGGTCTAATTTAGAGTCGAGAAACAAAAGTTATAACTATTTTAATGATGGATCTCTGTATCAGATTTTTTTTGAAAGACTGAAAACAGATTCGAATTTCAAATCGGGTGCGAAATTTATAGATGATTATGTGGCGGAAGCTTATGAATGGGTGATATGGATACTGGGGATCTGTTGGTGATTGACTCAAGGGATGGGTGGGTGGAAAAGAATTTGATGCAAGGTAACAGATATGAACACGGATAACAGATTGAACGATGCAAGCGATGAACGACGAAGGAAAACAACTGGATGCAAAAATATTTTGAAAACCAGCAACCAAAACACAAACTAAGGACACAAATTCAATACTATGGACTCTAAAATAAAATTATGCAAAGTCTAAACACGGTTTGGACAGGGGAAAACCTACCGATCTACTATTTATTTGTAGCGGCTTTTCTGTAGACGATAGGATGAATGCAAAATTGACAAGGATAGATGTGATCCTGACAGTATACCTCTGATTACCACTTGATGTGTACGTGGTTCCCGATCTTCCATCAGGTCGTGGTAACTCTCAATTTGGTGGAGATGCGACACACAATCGGTCTGGCCTCAAATCAACACGATTCGGACCCCGCAATCGTAGCACCACTTCTCCTTTGGTTATCAACCGTGCAACACCCGGTTGACCTCAACAAGAAGGCTAATCTCATCCTATAAATCGAAGAGCACAAGCAAGAACAAGAAAGAATGCAACACAGATGTACAATCTGATTTGAATTCACAAAGTTGGAACATCACAAACCGTCTAACGGCGAAACTATTTGATAACAGATTAATCTAAGTAAAACCTAAGTCCTAATGGAGCAGCAGCTACTGATTATAAAAGGTGGAGAGACGTGCAAGACCCCCTTGAACGAAACACTAATGGGCTTAACAAGATATAAGGCCGAATGGCCCAAGATGGTGGCACAGCACCCTGACAGATTTTGGATGACATATTGTTTCAGCAATTTCTGAAGATATAGGAAGTGTTTTGGCATGGGATTAGATCTGCTGGAAAGCTTATCTACTTAGTTTTCCAGCCATATCTAAAATGCCCAAAACAGAGTTCGTATGCGACCTGGACGTCCATTTTAGTGCAGGCTGCACCTGAAGTCCGACTAGGTCTCGAACCCGAGTTGGATTCAAACTCCTAAAATTGAATGTCCTGCCTGGTCTTGTGCATTTCCAAGTCATTCTCCAACTTCCCTTGAACCTCTCCAATCTCTTTTGCCTATTACACTTGGGAATTTTATTTTGAAAATTAAAATCAAAAGCTTTGCAAACTCCTAAATGATGTCATGTTCCTACCAAAGCCATATGATTGCTACATTGAAAATCAGCTACATATGCTGCTTGCTTTTACATTGAGCTTTGTCAAATTGTTGGGACCCTAGTGAGATGCTTTTCATACTTCATTGATCAAGATTATATATGCCACAACCACATGCTCACTTCTACACTGGAAGTTTGCATTGCGACCTCATCCATCCACTATATAGATACTCTATAAGGTTATGATCTCTCTCCAACAGTTTTGCAATGACACACGGGTTATGAGAAAAAAAAGAAGTGAAGAAAAAAAAGAGAGAAAAACAAATGCTCAAAAAAAAAGCGAAAGTATTCTCGAGCATGAAAAAAAAGAAGAGAAAAAAAGAGAAAGAAAGATAGCCATGTTCTCTTAATAAAAATCAAATCTAGAGGGAGATCATGCTAAAAGAGTAATCTCATCCATCCATCCATTCATCCACCCAAACACCTTGTCCACACATGATCCATCCACTCACTCATACATCCATCCATTCATCCATACACATATACATTTTGTTCAGGTTGTATGATTTGATATCTCCATGGATCCGATTTTTGACTTTGCAATATATGTAAAACAAGTATTCCTCAAATAAATCCCTACCTTGAGCCCCACAAAAAGCCTTATTAAAAGTAGGATGATTGAAGCAGCTCAATGCCTTGGTGAGGAATCATTTGAGGAGTAAAGCTTTACTTGTTTTTGAAAAACATTGAAAAACCCAAGTTAACTAGCAGGAGAGAAAGAGATGATTTGATTCAAGGCTATCCCATTTCTCAACCGCCCAAGATGACGTGATAGACACTTCAAGGTTCACATGGAATAACCTTTATGCTAGAATGATACCATAAGAAGTGTTGTTATATCTTAGTCCTTAAACTTTACTCAAGGACGAGCAAAGGGCTAAGTGTGTGAGAATTTGTTGGCGGTCCTTAAAACCTATATTTGACCGTCAAATCCCTGCATAAAGGATATCCAAGTGACAACCAACATAGTGGTAGGACTTTATTACTAATTATTTCCACAAGTGGTAGTGAAATTATGCATGCAGGTGATTTATAGTTGGAATTGAGGGAAAGCACAACCAAGGAAGGAAACATACTTCCAGGAAATCAGGGGGGGGGGGCAAGAACAAGGATTATTGAGCTCACAAAGGGGAGTAAACATGCTTCTTGGATTCAGGTAAGTATTTGTGGAGGTAATGCTTGGAGATGGTGTTGACAGGCCCGACACTCGTCCCAGCACCCCTCGAGAGCACCACTGATGTACAATGTTGGAGAAGACACGGACAGACCCGCCTCTCCTCCTCACAATCCTCAGAGACACTCATCGGGGTACAAGCGTGGATAAGATGCCGACAGGGCTGGCGCTTCTCCTTCATACCCCTCACTCTCTCCCTATCTTCTAAACACTAAAACTAGTGTTAATGGCCTTTGGACTGGAGATCTTTGCCTTCTTATGGTGTGTCTTGAAGTCGGGGAGGTGGTCCTCCTTTTATAGCCGACCAAAGGTGATTCCCGAAGGGAATATTTGCCAGCATACCAACGGGAATGACTTGGCGGGCGCGCCACGGATCCTTCAGTCAAAACTTGGCACGAAAGATGTTGGTTGAAGGTCGACCATCTTGGGGGGTGTCCCAACATGGTACTGGGTCCATTTGCCAAATGGCCTGGGAAGATGACTTGGGCCCATAACGGACCTGTGGGCCAAAGATCGTTGCTAGAGCCGCCATAAGAGGGTCGGCCGACCTGGGATCGGGTCCATTTAACCCGATTCTTCTCCAGGTGGCTCTTTTGTGTCTCCTAAGACCTGTACCACTGGCTAATGGTCATTTTGAGCATGTTTACTCCTCTTTGTGGGTCCTAGGATCCATGTGCTTGACCCTTATTTGCCGGAAGTGTATTTCCTCTCTTGGTTGCTTGTGCTTTCCCTCAATTCCAAGTATAAATCACCTACATGCATAAATTCACCAACACTTGTGGAAATAGTTAGTAATAAACTCCTACCACTATGGTTGTTGTCACTTCAATATCCATTATGTATGGATTTGATAGTGAAATATAGGTTTTAAGGACCGTCAACAAACTCCCCCACGCTAAGCCCTTTGCTCATCCTTGAGTAAAGGTTAAGAACTAAGGTGTAACAACACTACTTATAGTATGGTTATTCCAAGTCATACCTTGCACTTGTGAACCTTGAAGTGTCTATCACGTCATCTTGGGTGGTTGAGAAATGGAATGGCCTTGAATCAAATCATTTCGTTCTCCTGCTAGTTAACATGGTTTTTTTTCAATGTGTTTCAAAAACAAGCAAAGCTTTACTCGTCAAATGATTTCTCTCGACTCAATCAATGTGTATGATTCCTCACCAAAGCTGATGAGGTCATCTCGACCATACATGCTTCCTCCAGTGTGAAACATTCACCATCACCCATAAAGGATATAAATAAAAGACCAATTACACGAAGTCGAGCTAAGAAACTACAAGAACAGGTGAATGCATTCCTAACTGATGTTGATGTCAATATTTCTAAGGATTTTATACTACCTAAGTGTGCTACATTGATATTACTTAGGTATATCGATGAAGAAGTGGAAAAGAATCAACCTGCAGTGCTACAAACGGACCTGTCTGAGACGTCACAAAGAAACTTACATAACTCATGATTCCTAAAGACTATGCACATTCCCGAGTACTCTCTTAAAAGCTTATGAAGTTTAGATTCCAACGCAAGAAACGGAACATCATTTGGACTTTCCAGTCTGGAGTTATGACTAATTTACTCAAGACTGTACAAAAGACCAAGAGTTGCACGAGACCTCTTCAGGAGCCCATTTCGTGGAGGCCTCTTTACCTACTGCATCTCTTCATTTTCTCCTTGTTTTCGTACCTATCCAGGAGGGTTGTTCCTAGTATAAATATCCCTTTGCTTCCAGCAAAAAGGGACTTTTGAAACTTTGGTAAACATAATACTTTATTCAGCTGTGTACTAAGAATTTCAGAGAGTGATCTCTACCCCTTTGCTCTTGTGGTTTCCTCACAGGATTATAGTAGCGGCCACATCATCGGCTCCCAATTGGTGCTCCTGGTCCTTTGATTCTAGGTTGTGTTGGTTGGTTTATTTGAGAGTGTGGTTGGGGGAATCCTCAACTCAGGTTGCCGGTTAAAGACGGTGGTTGATTTTGAGTTTTATTTGTTAGGTGGCACTAGTTATCCGGCTGTTCTACAGCTAGTTATCAAGTTTATGATGCTACGTCGTGAAGATCAGGACCGAGACTTCATCATTTGGTATCAAGAGCCTGCGTTGCCACAGTAGGATCCTTTACCATTAGCTACATATATTTTGTTCTTATCCTAGAGTCCAAAAAGCCATAAAATTCCTATAACTTTTGTTCAATCAGTTTTTCTAGTGAATTTTGTTACATTTCAGCCCATTAGAGTCTTTGTTTAGTTGCTGATCATCCTATCCTTTGCGTGTTCCTTGTTTCCTTTCATATATCTGAAAGTACAAAAAATAGAGTGTGAATCCAATACCATCCTTTGCATAAACTTTGATCAAATCAAGTTTGAGTTACTGGTTCTGTTTTATACCTTATTCTGTGCCAGGTGCTAAATCTGAAAGAAAGAGGAAATGTACACAAAAAAAGCAAGAAAGAACGTAAAGAAAGTTGAAAAAAAAGAGTAAAGGATCAGATTACTGAAGTTGCATCTGTGCTGAATTTGTTTTACAGTACACCACCAGTTGTCTATCTTTAGTTTGGTGCAAAAAAATTGCTTTGGTTTGATTGCAACACTTGTATCCTAAGCATAGTCCTTGTTGCATCAAATCTGAATTATCCTTGCACGTGTGTTCGAACCGTTTACATCCCGCACATCTTGTGGTTAGCACTGGGCATTGATCTCTAGTTTGGATTGCTACTTAGCCTTACAATAACTAGATTTCATATTGCTCTTTGTGTTATCTTACCAAGCTCCATAAATAAGCCACTGCAAACTGAACACCAGTTGTGTATTCGCTTAACCATCACAACTCATTACCATCACACGCTTTGGTTTTGTAACCGTGTAGGAAATCATAAGAGTTTCAGTTGGTAAGAGAGGTGAGGTTGTGAGATTTCCACATACTGTCCTACTCCACATATATTTGTTGTTTTACACTCACTAACCATACAAGAAGATATCGGGAGCGCCTGGAATAGATGATTGTGTCACCATGACACAATTCAACTAGTTGAGGCAAAGCATGGAGGAGAACCAAGACATGTTATCTAATGATCTGCAAGCTATCATGGATCAATTACCAAATCTTCATCGTATTCCAGAAAATGCAAGCAACCATGAGGATGAAGAATATGCTACCCGCCTTGCAATACAATAAGCACAAGCGCGAGCTGCTGCCCAGAACATAAGAAACAATAACTAAGTACCAAGAAATAGAGGTAATGGGTTTGGTCATAGAAGAGGACATGGTCCAGGAGGGAATGACCATGCTGAACCTGAATTTGACTTCGGCGATGAAGACGTTGAACAACAACAAAATGAAGGCCGATGGAACCTTGGTTATCATGGGCGTTGCCATGTAACTGAGGAGAGGTTTGGCAAACTAAAATTGACCATGCCAAAGTTTGATTTAGGGTCTGATCCTAAATCAAATCTCATATGGGAATTGAAGGTTGACAAGATTTTTTGCTTGCATAATTACTTGGACGAAAAGAAGATGGCTATGGCTGCACTTGAGTTTGATGATTATGCTCTATTCTTGTGGCAGCAAATGCTCAATGATAGAGAAGAAGCTGGGCAAGGTGCTGTTCATACATGGACTGAAGTTCAGAGAGAAATGAGAGCAAAATTTGTCCCTAAGCATTACCTTCGTGATCTGTTTGACAAACTGCAGAATTTGAAGCAAGGTGATCTCTCTGTGGATGAGTATTACAAGGAGATGGCGACGGCAATGATTAGGGCTAATATATATGAAGATGCAGAGCAATCCATTGCGAGATTCATGTCAGGTTTGCAGCGTAAAATTCAGCGCATTGTTGAATTTTAGCCGTACCACAATCTTATTGAGTTGGTACATCAAGCAAGTAAAGCTGAGCGTCAGTTGGAGCCAGACATGAAGTCTAATAGAGGGGTATCTTTCAACACTGGAAGCGCACCAAATGGAGGCAAATTTGCAGCAAGAGGTAGTTCAAGCCGAGGTGTCACTTCCAATTCAAATAGTACTACCCGATCAAGCAATTTTGGTGCTTCTAGTGGAAAAGAGCTGGCTGTTCCAAGTGAGAGGAATAAACCAGTGAGTTCATCATCTAATTCAGTGGGATCCTCAGCCAAAAGTAGTGGAATTCAATGCTTCAAGTGTGGAGGTCGTGGTCATGTTCTAAAGGAATGTCCAAACAACCGCATTATCCTTGTAAATGATCAAGGAGAATATAAGGAAGAATATATTGTTGATAATGGACAATTTCAGGATGCACCAGAAAATGAAGACCACTCGGCATGCGAATATGAGAAAGGTAATGCACATGTTGTGGCAAAAATTTTGTGTGAAAACGAAAGAAGCAGAGAATGGACAGAGACGCAATCTTTTCCAAACAGGAGCCAAGGTTGAAGGAAAGATATGAAAAGGAATCATTGATGGTGGGAGCTGCCACATTCTTGCATGTAAGGAAATGGTGGAAAAACTTGGGCTAAAACAGCTTTGACATCCTCACCCGCATCACGTCCAATGGTTGAATGATTCAGGAGATATCAAGGCTGGATATAGGGTAAAGGCACCTTTCAAGATTAGTGAATATATTGGCACCATTGACTGTGATGTAGCACCCATGACCGTGTGTCATCTACTGTTTGGAAGGCCACGGCAATATGATCGTTCATCTTTGCATTGTGGTCGTAGTAATCAATACACTATTAAGTGGAAAGGAGAGAATTTGGTACTCAAGCCAATGGCACCACAACATATTCTTGCTGAACATTTACAAAGGATCATCGATGTGAAAGGAGAGAAAAAGAATTTGAGTGCCATCCCCAAATCGGTGAATGAGAGCCAAAAGCCAAATATAAGAGAAAATAAGAAAATAGAGGGAGAAAACTTAGTGATGACGGCCACCAAATCTGAAATGAGAGATGTGAGGATGAGTCCGGAACAAGTATTCATCATACTTGTGTACAAGACACCTTACTTTCAACTAATGACTTAACATCTGACCCTAGTGTTGTTGCACATGTTTTACAGGACTACGAATATATTTCCGAAGGAAACACCTGCTGGACTTCCTCCCATGCATGGTATTGAACATCAAATTGATCGCATACTTGGAGCTGCACCTTTCCAATTGTTGGCGGTCCTTAAGTACCATTTATACCACCCATAAACCTTGGAAAATAAATAAAGACTTAGCATTTCTGGCACGCATATTATTACATATAATGTAGTTCCACTTGTACAAGGAGAAAATATGTATGTAGGTGAAAATCAACTTTATTAAGTGAGGGAATGGCCCAAAATGATGAAAGTCAACAAACTGACGAATCAGACGGAGCCATGTGGCAAGAAGTCAACCTTTAGAGATAGAAAGAATATTCTAAAGGATCTCCAGAGGAATCCCGCACAAGACGCACCAGGGAGGACTCCACCCGAAGATGGGTCCGGGCGACCCAACAGTCGGGTCAACCGACCCCATAGGTCGGCCGACCTGCAATTGGCTCTCCCACGCTTTTTGAAGATATTTCCTATGGCTTGGCATGTAAACCAGGTCTCTGAACCGACTTAGAGATGTTATAAATAGGACCCCTCACTCCCCACTTTAACACACATCACAATTTTGGATTTTCTACTCATACTCCATTAGGTCTCCATTGTTAAAGTTCCATTAGGCTAGAGAAGTTTCTCCATAGCTCCCAAGTCATCTTGGAGAAGTTACTGGATACTCTTCTCATGTATCTTTTCCCTTTATATTGACTTTGATCATGAATAAAGATATAGTTTCCTTTTATTATATCTCCCTTAGTATATTTGTATTTATATTTATGCGCAAGTTGTTCTTGTTTGATGTATTTGTCCATAGACCTAGATATGATTATAGTAAGTAAAGCCTATTTGTTATATTAGTCAACGCATGTTTAGGCGTCTATGCCACGGCATCGGTTCAATGTGCTCTTAGTATGCCTTAATTCTAGTTTCACTATCCGGAAGAATTAATTGATAGGTCGGCAATGTAGACCTGGTGTCTGGTTTTTTCCACCTTCATTGAATGCGGGTATACCCATAGTCTGTTGAGGTACGCCGTAGGTGGTGATAACCCTGTCAGTCCATTGAAATCCTGCATGTTCAGGTATGACATTGAGCCTGTTAAAGATGGTGCACTTTGGCTTATTAAACCAAGTCAGAAACCATCACCTCGGTAGTCCCTGGGTGCCTCTGGAGTTAAGTCTTAAAACATGTTTAGACTAGATTCTATGTATATTCGTGAGACTAATTTAGGGAATACAATAGGAGCTTAACTTGTCTATATGCCTAGCACTCATTTCTATTTAGAATAGAGAATATTAGTGATCCGATATGTGTGTGTCCACTATCATGTTCATATATGCTTACCCCTATGCAGTTTTAGTTATTTCAATCTAAGGAGTACTACCTTGATTAGTTCTACAAATACCTTTCTATACCTAAATACTGCCTATGCCTTCCTTTGGGATACCTCAGAATACTACTGAGTGAAATGTTGCAATGGTAATTCCGTGCGCTTTCGGAATACTAGCTGACTTAGTGTGAATTTACCATTGGCTAGTACTTATGTCATCTTCATGATGATGTAACGAACGCCAACACCAATCATCAGCATATGGCACCAACCCTGAAGAAACAAAAGATTCAAAGGCAAGTACAAGCACTTTTAGATAAAGGATATGTGCGTGAAAGTTTAAGTCCTTGTACTGTTCCTGTGATTTTGGTGCCAAAGAAAGATGGCTCATGGAGGATGTGTGTGGATTTTAGAGCTATTAATAATATCACTATTTGCTATCGTCATCCTTTCCCTAGGCTAGGTGATATGCTTAATGAATTGAGTGGTTCTATGATCTTATCCAAGATTGATTTGCGAAGTGGTTACCATCAAATTAGAATGAAGGTTGGAGATGAATGGAAGAAAGCTTTTAAAACAAAGTTTGGGTTGTACGAATGGTTAGTAATGCCTTTCAGTTTGACTAATGCACCTAGTACCTTCATGATATTGATGAATCATGTTTTACGAACATTCATTGGAAAATTTCTAGTTGTTTACTTTGATGATATCCTGATTTACAGCAAGACATTAGAGGAACATGTGGGGCATATTAAGCAAGTTTTGGAAGTGCTTAGAAAGGAAATATTATTTGCTAAACTTGAGAAGTCCACCTGTACAGATCATGTTGTGTTTCTTGGTTCTGTTGTTTCAGGTGAAAGAAATTAGGTTGATGAATGTAAGGTGAAAGCAATCAAGGAATGGCCAACTCCTGAAAATATTAGTCAGGTAAGAAAGTTTTCATGGCCTGGCTGGTTTCTATACGAGATTCGTTAGGGATTTCAGCAGCACAGCGGCACCACTGAATGAGTTAATAAAGAAAGGAGTTGTTTTCAATTGGGGAGAACCGCAAGAAAATGCTTTTCAAGCTCTGAAGAAACAATTGACTGAAGCACCCTTACTTGTGTTGCTGGACTTCACTAAAACCTTTGAGGCTGAATGTGATGCAAGCGGAATTGGAATTGGAGGTGTGCTCATGCAAAAAGGAAAGGCCGTTGCATACTTTAGTGAGAAGTTGGGAGGAGCACAACTAAACTATTCCGTGTACGACAAGGAGTTGTATGCTTTGGTAAGAGTACTTGAAACTTGGCAACATTATTTATGGCCCAAGGAATTTGTTATCCATTCCGATCATGAAGCTTTGAAGTATTTAAAGGGCCAAGCCAAATTGAACCGTCGACATGCTAAATAGGTTGAGTTCATTGAAACTTTTCCATATATTGTGAAATACATGAAACATAAAAATAAAATTATAGATGATGCTTTATCCCAAGAATATTTTGCTGAACCAACTTGAAGTGAAAGTCCCAGGAATTGAGAGCATAAAAAAATTATACTCCACTGATCATGAATTTTCAGAACCTTAAATTCACTTATGGAAAAGGATAGGAAAAGTATCCTATGCATAATGGATTTTTGTTTAGAGCTAACAAGTTGTGTGTTTCAAGTTGCTCTATTAGACTATTGTTGTTGCATGAAACACATGCAGGTGGACTAATGGGACACTTTGGATGGAAAAAGACATACGAGCTGCTGGCTGACCATTTTATTGGCCGAAGAGGAGAAAAGACGTTGAGAGACTTATGCAAAGATGTGTCGTCTATCACAAAGCTAAGTCAAAACTGAACACCCACGGTTCATATACTCCATTACCTATTCATAGTGCTCCTTGGGAAGACATTAGCATGGATTTTATTTTGGGATTACCAAGAACACAGAGGGGGAGGGATTCCATCTTTGTAGTTGTTGATCAGTTCTCAAAAATGGCCCATTTTATACCCTTTCACAATAGCGATGATGCTTCCCACATAGCCTCTTTATTTTTCTGGGAAATTGTGAGATTCCATGGCATGCCCAAGACAATTATTTCAGACTGTGATGCCAAGTTCTTAAGCTACTTTTTGAAGACATTGTGGGCAAAACTCGGTACAAGTTTCTTGTTTTCCACCACTTGTCACCTACAAATGGATGGGCAAACTGAAGTGGTGATTAAAACAATTTCTATGTTATTGCTGGCTTTGATAAAGAAGAACTTGAAGGAATGGGAAGAGTGCTTGCCACATGTAGAATTTGCTTACAACAGGGCAATACACTCTACAACTAACATGTGTCCTTTTTAAATTGTATATGGTTCCAAACCAATTGCTCTGATCGATTTGTTGCCCTACCATTGTAGGAACGGAGTAACATGGGTGCACCCAAGTGTACCTCCTATGTACTGAAGATTCATGAAAATACCAAATAAGCAATTGAGAAAAAGACCAAGTACTATGCTGAATGTGCAAACAAGCATCACAAGAAGGTGACATTTGAGCCTGGAGATGTAGTTTGGATACATCTTCGCAAACATGGCTTTCCAGAAAAGCGTAAATCCAAGCTGATGCCTGGAGGAAATGGTCCATTTAAACTGTTGTCCAAGATCAATGACAATGCCTACAAGATCGAGCTCCCTGAAGATTATGTTGTTAGCACAACATACAACATTGCTGATTTAACACCATTCTTTGGCTTTGAGGAATCAGAGTTGAGGATGACTCCTTCTCAAGTTGGGGAGGATGATGAGGAAATCTCGATGGTACATGCTTCCTCTGGTGTCAAACATTCACCATCATCCATAAAGGATACAAATCAAGGACCAATTATACAAAGTCAAGCTAAGAAACTATGAGAACAGATGAATGCATTCCTAATTGATGTTGATGTCAATATTTCTAAGGATTTTATACTACCCAAGTGCGCTACATTGATATTACTTAGGTATGCCGATGAATAAGTGGAAAAGGATCAACCTGCAGTACTGCAAACGGACCTATTTGAGATGTCACAAAGAAACTAACGTAACTCGTCATTCCCAAAGTCTATGCACATGCGCGAGTACTCTCTGGAAAGCTTATCAAGTCTAGATTTCAATGCAAGAAACAGCCCATCATTTGGACTTCCCAGTGAGGAGTTACGACTAATTTACTAAAAACTGCACAGAAGACCAAGAGTTGCACAAGACCTCTTCGGGAGTCCATTTCGTGGAGGCCTCTTCACCTACTGTGTATCTTCATTTTCTCTTTGTTTTTATACCTATCCAGGAAGGTTATTCCTAGTATAAACACAATACTTTGTTCAGCTGCGTGCTAACAATTTCAAAGAGTGATCTCTACCCTTTTGCTCTTGTGGTTTCCTCATAGGATTACCGAAGCGGCCGCGTCATCAGCTCCCAATTGGTGCTCCTGGTCCTTTGATTCCAGGTTGTTTGGTTGGTTTCTTTGAGAGTGTGGTTCGGCGAATCCTCGATTCAGGTTGCCAGTTAAAGACGGTGGTTGGCTTCGAGTTTTATTTGTCAGGTTGCACTAGTTATGCAGCTGCTCTACAGCTAGTTATCAAGGTTGTGATCCTACATCGTCACGATTGGGACCGTGACTTCATCAAAGGCATTGAGTTGCCTCAATCATCCTACTTCTAATAAGGCATTTTGTGGGGCTCAAGGTAGGGATCTAACTGAGGCATACTTGTTTACATATATTGCAAACTCAAAAAACGGATCCACAGAGATATCAAATCACACAACCCGATCAAGATGTATATGTGTATGGATGGATGGATGGATGGATGAGTGAGTGGATGCATCATGTGTGGATGAGGTGTTTGGGTGGATGAATGGATGGATGGATCAGATTACTCTTTTCAGCATGATCTCCCTCTCCAATTGATTTTTACTAAGAGAACATGGCTAGCATTTTTTCTCTTTTTTTCAAGCTCGAGAACATGTCCTCTTTTTAGAGCATTTTTCGCTTTTTCTCTCTTTTTTTTCTTCTCTCTCTCTTTTTTTCATAGCCCATGTCTCTTTTGCAAAGCTTTTGGAGATGTCATAACATTATAGAGTGTCTATATAGTGGATGGATGAAGTGGTAATGCAAATTTCCACGGTAGAAATGAGTGTTGGCGGTCCTTAAGTACCACTTATATCACAATTGAACCTCGGAAAATAAATAAAGACTTAGCATTTCTTGCACGTATTTTATTTTAAATAATGTAGTTTCACCTATACATAGAGAAAATGTGTATGCAGTTGAAAATCAACTTTAGGAAGGTGAGGAAATGACCTAAAATGGTGAAAGTCAACAAATCGACTAATCAGACGAAGCCATTCGGCAAGGAGTCAACCCGCGGAGATAGAAAGAATTCCAACGGATCTCCGGAAGAATTCTGCACAAGACCCACCAGGGGGACCCATGCCGAAGATGGGCCTGGGAGGGCCCACCCCAGGGTCAGCCGACCCCACAAGTCAGCCAACCTAGGCATGCCGCTTTTCTCGGTCAGCTTCAACGTGGCGCCTCTCCCTCGCTCTTTGAAGATATTCCCGGTGGCTTGGCGTACGAACCACATCTCTGAACCGACTTAGAGCGGCTATAAATAGGACCCCTCACTCCCCACTTCAACACACACCACAACTTCAGATTTTCCACCATACTCCATTAGGTCTCCATTGTTGGAGTGCCATTAGGCTGGAGAAGTCCCTCCGTAGCTCCCAAGTCATCATGGAGAAGTTAGTGAGTCCTCTTCTCATGTATCTTTTCCTTTTATATTGACTTTGATCATGAATAAAGATATAGTTTCATTTTATTAGGTCTCCATTGTTGTTCTTGTTTTATGTATTTGTTCATACACCTAGGTATGATTATATTAAGTAAAGGATACTTATTATATTAGTCAATGCATGTTTAGGTGTCTATGCCACAACATCGGTTCAATGTGCTGTTAGTACGTCTTAGTTCTAGCTTTGCTATCCGGAAGGATTAAGGTATAGTCGGATAATGTGGACATGGTGTCCGGATTATTCACCTTCATTGAATGTGGGTGTACCACACGGTCTGTAGAGATAGGCAGCAGGTGGTGACAGTCCTGTCCATCCATTGTAATCCTACACGTTCGGTTATGACGTAGGGCGTGTTAAAGACAGTGCACTTGAATACTTAAACTAAGTCAGAAGGCATCACCCCAGTAGTGCTTGGATGCTCTGGAGTTAAGTCCTCAAATATGTTTAGACTAGTTAATGTGTGTACTCATGAGCCTAAGTTAGGAAATACAATAGGAACTAGACTTGTCCATATGCTTAGAACTCATTTGTATTTAGAACAGAGTAGAGTAGTGATCCGACGTGTGTGTTCACTATCATGTTTATATATGCTTACCCCTGTTTAGACTCACTTATTATGAGTATTATTGCCTTGAATTAGTCCTTAGAATATTTTTGTATTCCTGAATATTGCCTATGCATTCCTTTGGGATAAATACGATACCCCGGAACATTTCTAGGTGAAATGTTACAATGATAATTCCGTGCGTTTTCGAAATCCTATTTGACTTAGTGTGAATTTACCATTGGCTAGTACTTATATCATCTTCATGATGATGTAACGAACACCATCAAAAACATTTCTTGTCTTAGTTCAAAATTCCCCGGAACGGTATTTAGGAAGAAATTTATTCTAGGCTAGTTCAAAATTCTACTCTATTGAGTGACTTTGTCTTAGAAGGCTTATCCTGTCTATTTGTCCTTTGTGTGAAAACAGGATAATGTATGAGTAGGTTTGATTTGCACAGGAACTTCACCGATAATCCTAAAGCTCTACAAAGATGAGTTTGACCTCACGTTATACCACCCCACAGGATTCTTTTGACAATTGAGACCTCTGAACCTACACCACCGAGTGACAAAGAGATGGCCTAGAAGACACTCCATGAGTTTTTAGCTCCTTCTGCTACTAACATTCTTACAGGACCCACTATCAACAACAGAGATGCTAATTTTGAGATCAAGACTAGCCTTATAACTATGTTGCAAGCCAGCCCGTTCTGTGGGAAGGCTAATGAGAATGCAAGTGCTCACCTGCAACAGTTCCTGGAGCTCTACAACACCATCATCATCAGGGGAGTCGCCCAAGATGCCATCCGACTCCAACCATTCCCCTTCTCCCTGCTGGGGAGGGCGAAATACTGGTTCTACACCAACCAAAGTACTGTGGACACCTCGGACAAGTGTTCAAATGCGTTCCTTGTAAAGTTCTTCCAATGGGCAAGACCAATGCTCTTCAAGGAAGGATTTCAAGTTTTTAGCATGTAGCCGATGAGTCTATTCTTGAAGCATGGGAGTGCTTCCAGGAGTACATCCTGGCTTGCCCTCAGTATGGGATGGATGACTGGCTCTTGATTCAGAACTTCCACAGCGGACTAACAACTTCAGCCTATGACCAAATCGATGCTGCTGCTGGAGGTGCTTTCTTCTCACTCATCGTCGCTAAGGCAATGGACATGATTGAGAAGATGATGGCAAACCAAGGATGGAGCGATGACTGTCTTCAGCCAAGAAGCGAGGTATGCATACCCTTAAAGAAATTGATACGCTTGCAGCAAAGATGGACCTCCTTCTGAAGCACCTCGACAACACAATGGAAATGAGATCAGTCCAAGCCTTAGATGCTCGCATGATGTACGGAATCTGCGCAACACTGGACATTCAGGAGACGACTGCCCTGAGACCTGTGAAGACGTATGCTAGATGAAAAACAACAACGGGTATCGTCCACATGGAGGGCAAGTATGGAATCAACCACGACCCCACTACCAAGGAGGTAACAATGGCAATCCCAATACTTTCAATTCAAGCCAGCCTTCTTTGAAAGATCTTGTCTTAGGCCACGCTAAAATTAATGAAACCACTGCTAAAAGGCCTGCTGCTAATGATAAGATTTTAGAGAGCATAAATGCTAAGTTAGAAATATTTTCCTCCACCATGAAAAACCAACTTAGCCTCAATAAAATGTTAGACACTCAATTGTCTCAGTTAGCTGCTTTATTTCCGTCTACTCAAGTTGGGAGGATCTCGGGGCAACCCGAGGCCTCCTTAGAAAATATTCTGGTGGTGACCACTCCAAGTCGTAAGGCCACGCGAGATCCACCGTATCCTAACCTTGAGGAGGAGGTAGAGAGAGAGAGAGAGAGAGAGAGAGAGAGGAGTTAAAGGGTTCTACTGAAATAAAGACGCAAGAGAAGAAGCCTCAAGATCATAAGAGTCCTGAGGCAAAGATGGAGCCACAAGAATACTTTGACACCGACATGATGCATTTCCCTCACCGCAAACGGATGCTAACTGTGGATGAGCAACTTGCCCACTTCGTAGAAGTCATTCAGAAAATTCACATCAATGTCTCGCTCTTAGATGCTATGCAAGTTCCCACCTATGCCAGCTATCTGAAGGACATTCTGAGCAACAAATGACCACTGCCCGCCACAGAGATTGTCAATCTAATGGAGGAGTGTAGCGCCACCATGCCTAACTAGCTTCTGGAGAAAAAGAAGGATCCAGGGTGCCCAACCATCAACTGTTCAATTAGGACACATAACTTCAACCAAGCCCTTTGTGACCTTGGGGCTAGCGTTAGTGTTATGCCCAAGGTAGTCTTTCATAAGCTGAACTACACAAAGCTCTCCTTGACTCAGATGCGTTTGTAGCTGGCCAATTCATCGGTCCAATATCCAGCAGGGATCATCGAAGATATTTAAGTGAAAATCCAGGGTTGTTTCGTCCCTGTGGACTTTGTAGTACTCGCTACGGATCTGGACAAGGAAACCCCGCTTATCCTTGGCCGCCTATTTTTGAGTACCACGGATGCTCACATCAATGTGGGTGCCGGAGAAATCCAGCTTCACATTAATGGGAAGGAGGAAAATTCACGTTTCAGCTCAGACCTGAGTAGTGAAACATGATCAAGATCAAGTACGGACCAAATGTTCTGAATATCCGGGAAGTTGAAGTCAGTCCACCCAAGAAGGACAACCTGGCTGCATTCATGAAGGACTTCGTAGTGGAAGCTAACAGCCTGGAGATGGGACTTACACGAAGGAAGAAGAAAGGGGTGAACCCAAAGACCCTGAAGTCCGAAGGATACATCACATAGCCACCACCAAAAACAAAGAAGATCAAGAAGGTGTGGTGAGTCAAGAAAGAGCAATCATCTGTGCCATCTGCTACGACGGGCGATATCGCATCAAACCAAGTAATGAAGGAGAAAGGTCCTGCTTGTCGGACTCAATCGGCAAGTGCTCGCTGAAAGGCAACTGGGTATTTACCTCATATTTCCACTTCCAAACCAGCATATTTCAATTTTCAAGATTAATTCCCCATTGGATGAGCATATTTGAATTTTTTGAATCATGTTTGAATTTTTAGAATTTATTTTGCATAAGAATTCCTCTTAGGATTTAGCTCTCGAATCTAATTATCCGCAACACAAAAAATTCCCCCAATTTTGGAAACCACTTGACCACAGGAGCGAACTGACAAAAGGTGGGCCTGAATGGACCCACGACCAGTCGACCGACCCCTTTGGTCAGCCGGCCTGGCAGTTGGCCCGCTGGTACCAAGTCTAGGCTACCCGGTCTTTTCAGTGAAGATTTTCACGGGAGAAGTGGTCATTCCGACGTTGAGTGCACGCCAAGTCCACTTCACGCACTCACTTCCATTTCTCCCCCATTGGGCTTCCATTCCATTCCACACACTTAGAGTTCAGAAGGGGACTTTTTTCCTTGCATTTACAGTCTCCTTAGAGTAGTGCTCACACTTGAGTGGTGTTCTTCACCCTGCCCAAATGTTGTTGCTTTGATCCATTTTGCAGGATGAGTCGAATCAGGAGCGCGATCAAGGTCATAGTCACCCTGGAATTCCAACCATGTAGCCCATTGTCAGCGCTTGGTATTGTGTTCAACCACAAGCACCAAGATTGAACAAGGGAGCCTATCAACCTGCCTCCACTCCAGATTGTTATCATCTTCCATGGGAGCTTGAAGGTCTCCTCTACAAGGTGAAGAGCCTCGACGCGCGCATGCAGGAGATACACGTCAAGCTTATCAATCTCAGCGATGCTGTACAAATGGGGCAAGGCGAGATGAGAGCCTACTTCAAGTAGCAATGGTTCGATCCTGCACTGCCACCATCATCAAGGAGCTAGCTTGGGGGAGGACCCTGACTCTGAGGTAACTTGTATCTTTCCCACTTGCATTTTATGTTCGCATAGAAAAAAATATCTAAAAATAGAATAAAACTTTGCATAGGTTGTTTTTTCTTGCTTAGTGATGCACGGTAAGAATACCTAAGTCTTTAACTTGGAAATGATGAATAGTTACTTTGTTTTATTCTTCTCATGTGCTTAGTTTACAATCTAGCATTCTCCTAAAATATTGGGTATCGTTGGCTTTAGAATTCACCATGAACCTGAATCTTGTGGGTAGCATAAAAAATGATCTAAGTCTAGGTTGTTGTGAGATATGATATGGTAGAATAGAGATAATATGATCTTGTTCCAAATAAGATTAATCCCTGAGAGATTTGTTTTTGAAAATCAAAACCTTTATGTTCCTCAATGATGAGAAGTCCTTCCACAGCCATATGTTGTGCATTATTAGCAGGCATCCTTCCACGTATGCTGCTTAGTTTCGCTTTGAGCTTTGTAAAATTGTTGTGACCTTAGTAAGATGCTCATCACACTCATGTTCGCTTTGACATGACCATCCACCACCATCCAAAATAAAGATAGTGATGAAGTCTCGGTCCCGATCTTCATGATGTAGGATCACGATCTTGATAACTAGCTATAAAACAGCCGGATAACTAGTGCAACCTGACAAATAAAACTCGAATCCAACCACCGTCTTTAATCGGCGACCTGAATCGAGGATTCACCCAACCGCACTCTCAAAGAAACCAATAAACACAACCTGGAATCAAAAGACTAGGAGCACCAATTGGGAGCCGACCACGCGGCCGCTTCTGTAATCCCGCGAGGAAACCACAAGAGCAAAGGGGTAGAGATCACTCTCTGAAATTGCTAGCATGCAGCTGAACAAAGTATTGTGTTTATCAAAGTTTCAAAGTCCCTTTTCGCAGGAATCATGAGTTATGTTAGTTTCTTTGTGACATCTCAAACAGATCCATTTGTAGCACTGCAGGTTGATCCTTTTCCACTTCTTCATCGGTATACCCAAGTAATATCAATGTAGCATACTTAGGCAGAATAAAATCCTTAAAAATATTGACATCAACAGCAGTTAGGAATGCATTCAACTGTTCTTGTAGTTTCTTGGCTCGACATCGTGTAATTGATCCTTGATTTATATCCTTTATGGGTGATGGTGAATGTTTGATACATCGGAGGAAGCATGTATGGTCAAGATGTCCTCATCATCCTCTCCCCTACTTGAGAAGGAATCGTCCTCTACTTTGATTCCTCAAAACCAAAGAATGGTGTCAAATCAGCAACATTGAACGTTGTGCTTACATCATAATCTTTAGGGATCTCAATCTTGTAGGCATTGTCATTGATCTTGGACAACACATTAAATGGACCATCTCCTCGAGGTATCAACTTGGATTTACGTTTCTCGTGAAAATAATCTTTGTGAAGATGTATCCAAACTAGATCTCTAGGCTCAAATGTCACCTTCTTGCGATGCTTCTTTGCCCATTCAGCATAGTACTTGTATTTTTTCTCAATTGCTTCTTTGGTCTTTTCATGAATCTTCTGTACATAAGAGGCACACTTGGATGCATCCATGTTACTCCGTTCCTGCAATGGTAAAGGCAACAAATCGATTGGAGCAATTGGTTTGAAACCATATACAATTTCAAAAGGACACATGTTAGTGGTAGAGTGTACTACCCTGTTGTAAGCAAATTCTACATGTGGCAAGCACTCTTCCCATTCCTTCAAGTTCTTCTTTATCAAGGCTCGTAGCAGCATAGAAAGTGTTCAATTCACCACTTTAGTTTGCCCGTCCATTTGTGGGTGACAAGTGGTGGAAAACAGCAAGTTTTTACCAAGTTTTGCCCACAATGTCTTCCAAAAGTATCTTAAGAACTTGGCATCGTGGTCTGAAACAATTGTCTTGGGCATGCCATGTAATCTCACAATTTACCTAGAAAATAAAGAGGCTATGTGGGAAGTATCATCGCTTTTATGACAGGGTAAAAAATGTGCTATTTTGTAGAACCTATCAACAGCTACAAAGATGGAATCCCTCCCCTTCTGTGTTCTTGGTAATCCCAAAACAAAATCCATGTAATGTCTTTCGAAGGAGCACTAGGAACAGGTAATTGAGTATATAAACCATGGGGGTTCAGTTTTGACTTAGCTTTGTGACAGATGACACAAGTCTCTCAACGTCTCTTCTCATCTTCGGTCAATAAAAATGGTCAGCCAGCAGCTCATATGTCTTTTTCCATCCAAAGTGTCCCATTAGTCCACCTGCATGTGTTTCCTGCAACAACAATAGTCTAACAGAGCAAATTGGAATACACAACTTGTTAGCTCTAAACAAAAATCCATTATGTATACAATACTTTTCCCATCCTTTTCCATAGGTGCATTTTGCAAAGGTTCTGAAAATTCATGATCATTGGAGTACAATTCTTTTATGCTTTCAAGTCCTGGAACTTTTACTTCAAGTTGGTTTAACAGAACATTCATACGGGATAAAGCATCAGCTACAATGTTATCTTTACCTTTCTTGTATTTCACAATATATGAAAAAGTTTCAATGAATTCAACCCATTTAGCGTGTGGATGGTTCAGTTTTGCTTGGCCCTTTAATACTTCAAAGCTTCATGATCACAATGGATAACAAATTCCTTTGGCCATAAATAATGTTGCCAAGTTTCAAGTACTCTTACCATATAGCTCCTTGTCGTACATAGAATAATTTAGTTTTGTTCCTCCCAGCTTCTCACTAAAGTATGCAACGGGTTTCCTTTCTTGCATGAGCACACCTCCAATCCCAATTCCGCTTGCATCACATTCAACCTCAAAGGTTTTAGTGAAGTTCCGCAACACAAGTATGGGTGCTTCGGTCAATCGTTTCTTCAGCTCTTGAAAAGCATTTTCTTGTGATTCACCCCAGTTGAAAAGAACTCCTTTCTTTGTCAACTCATTCAGTGGTGCAGCTATGCTGCTGAAATCCCTAACGAATCTCCTGTAGAATCCAGCAAGGCCATGACAACTTCTTACCTGACTAACATTTTCCGGGGTTGGCCATTCCATGATTGCTTTCACCTTAGACTCATCAACCTGAATTCCTTCACCTGAAACAACAAAATCAAGAAACACAACAATAAGTGCACTTCTAAAGGTTATAAATAAATTTTCATTTCTAAGCACTTCCAAAACTTGCTGAATATGCCCCACGTGTTCCTCTAATGTCTTGCTGTAAATCAGGATATCATCAAAGTAAACAACAACAAATTTTCCAATGAATGTTCATAAAACATGATTCATCTCCAACCTTCATTCTAATTTGATGGTAACCACTTCGCAAATCAATCTTGGAAAATATCATAGAACCACTCAATTCATCAACCATATCATCTAGCCTAGGGATAGGATGATGATAGTGAATAGTGATATTATTAATAGCTCTACAATCCACGCACATCCTCCAAGAACCATCATTCTTTGGCACCAAAGTCACAGGGAGAGCACAAGACTTAAACTTTCACGCACATATCCTTTATCTAAAAGTGCTTGTACTTGCCTTTGAATTTCTTTTGTTTCTTCAGGTTTGGTGCGGTAGGCTGGACGATTGGGAAGTGCAACTCAAGGCATGAGATCAATTTGATGTTCAATACCATGCAATGGAGGAAGTCCAGCAGGTGTTTCCTTCTGAAAAACATCTTCGTATTCCTATGAAATATGTGCAACAACACTTGGGAGAAATGTTGGGTCATTAGCTGAAAGTAAGGTGTCTTTGTACACAAGTATTATGAATACTTGGTCTGAACTCATCCTCATCTCTCATTTCAGATTTGGTGGCTATCTTGACTAAGTTTTCTCCCTCTATTTTCTTATTTTCTCTCATGTTTGGCTTTTGGCTCTCACTCACCAATTTGTGGAGGGCACTCAAATTCTTTCGCTCTCCTTCTTTCACATTTTTGTAAATGCTCATCAAGAATCTGTTGTGGTCTCATTGGCTTGAGTACCAAGTTCTTTTCTTTCCACTTAATAGTGTATCGATTGGTACGACAACAATGCATAGATGAACGATCATATTGCCATGGCCTTCCCAACAGCAGATGACACACGGTCGTGGGTTCCACATCACACTCAGTTGTGTCAATATATTCACCAATCTTGAAAGGCACCTTTACCCTATATCCGATCTTTACATCTCCGGAATCATTCAACCATTGGACATGATACAGGTGAGGATGTCAGAGCAGTTTTAGCCAAAGTTTTTCAACCATTTCCTTGCTCACAAGATTGTGGCAGCTCCCACCGTCAATGATTACTTTGCATATCTTGTCTTCAACCTTGTCTATTGTTTGGAAAGATTATGTCTCTATCCATTCTCTACTTCCTTCATTCGCACACTCAAAATTTGACTCAGAACAAGTGCAGTACCTATCTCATATTCAGATGCCTAGTGGTCTTCATTTTCAGGTGCATCCTCGAATTGTCCATTATCAACAATATCTTCTTCCTCACTAGCAGATTCATATTCTCCTTGGTCATTTACAAGGATAATGCGGTTGTTTGGACATTCCTTTAGAACATGACCATGACCTCCACACTTGAAGCATTGAATTCCACTACTTTTGGTTGAAGATCCCAGTGAAGTAGATGATGAACTAGCTGGTTTATTCCTCTCACCTGGAACAGCTAGCTCTTTTCTTCTAGAAGTACCAAAATTGCTTGATCGGGTAGTATTGTTTGAATTGGAAGTGGTACCTCGGCTTGAACTACCTCTTGATGCAAATTTGCCACCATTTGGTGCACTTCTGGTGTTGAAAGATATCCCTCTATTAGACTTTATGTCTTGCTGCAACTGACGCTCAGCTTTACTTGCTTGATGTGCCAACTCAATAAGATTGTGGTACTGCTGAAATTCAACAATGCGCTGAATATTACGGTGCAAACCTGACATGAATCTTGCAATGGATTGCTCTTCATCTTCACATGAATCTTGCAAGAAAAAAATCTTGTCAACCTTCATTCCCATGTGAGATATGATTTAGGATCAGATCCTCCATCAAACTTTAGCATGGTAAATTTCAGTTTGCCAAACCTCTCTTCATTTACATGGTTATGCCCATGATAACCATGGTTACGTCGGCCTTCATTTTGTTGTTGCTCAACCTCTTCATCGCCGAAGTCACATTCAAATTCATCATGGTCATTCCCTCCTGGACCATGTCCTCTTCCACGACCAAAACTATTACCTCTATTTCTTGGTGCTTGATCATTGTTTCTTCTGTTCTGGGCAGCAGCTCTTGCTTATGCTTGTTGTATTGCCAAGCGGGCAGCAGCTTCTTCATCATCATGGTTGCTTGCATTTTCAGGAACACGGCGAAGGTCTCGTAGATGCTCCATGATTGCTTGCAGGTCATTAGATAACCTGTGTTGCTTCTCATCCGTGCTTTGCCTCAACTGATTGAATTGTGTCATGTGATACAATCATCTATTTCAGGCGCTACCAACATATTCCAGTATGGTTAGTGAACAAGAAATATATGTGGAGTAGAACAGCATGTGGCAATCTCACAACCTCACCTCTCTTACCAACCAAAACTATTATAATTTCCTGTACGGTTACAAAAGTAAAGCATGTGGTAGTAATGAGCTATGACGGTTAAGCAAATACATGACCGGTGTTCAGTTTACAATGGCTTATTTGTGGAGCTTGGTAAGATAACACAAGGAGCAATCTGAGATCTAGTTATTGTAAAGCTAAGTAGCAATCCAAAATAGAAATCAATGCCTAGTGCTGACCACAAGATGTGAGGGATGTAAATGGTTAACACACACACAAAGATAATTCAGATTTGATGCAAACAAGGACTATGCTTAGGATGCAAATATTGCAATCAAACCAAAGCAATTTTTGCACCAAACTAAAGATAGCCAACCGGTGGTGTACGGTAAAACAAATTCAGCACCGGTGCAACTTCAGAAATCTGATCCTTCACTTTTTTTTTCAACTTTCTTTTCATTCTTTCTTTCTTTTTACTTTTCCTCTTTTTTTCAGATTTAGTACATGGCATAGAATAAGGTATAAAATAGAGCCAGTAGGTAAAACTTGATATGATCAAAGTTTATGCAAAGGATGATATTGGATTCACACGCTATTTTTTTATTTTCAGATATATGAAAGGAAACAGGGAACACGCAAACGATAGGATGATCAGCAACTAAACAAAGACTCTATTTGACTGAAACTTAACAAAACTCACTAGAAAAACAGATTGAACAAAAGGTGTAGAAATTTTTATGGCTTTTGGATTCTAGGATAAGATCTCACCGTGGCAACTCAGGCTCTCGATACCAAATGATAAAGTCCCGGTCCAGATCTTCATGACATAGGATCACGATCTTGATAACTAGCTGTAGAACAGCCGGATAACTAGTGCAACCTGACAAATAAAACTTGATGCCAGCCAACGTCTTCAATTGGCAATTTGAATTGAGGATTCCCCCAACCACACTCTCAAAGAAACCAACCAACACAATCTAGAATCAAAGGACCGGAGCAGCAATTGGGAGCTCATCATGCGGCCGCTTTTGTAATCTCGTGAGGAAATCACAAGAGTTAAGGGGTAGAGATCACTCTCTGAAATTGCTAGCACTCAGCTGAACAAAGTGTTGTGTTAGGAACAACCCTCCCGGATAGGTATAAAAACAAAGAGAAAATGAAGAGACACATAGGTGAAGAGGCCTCCACAAAATGGGCTCCCGAAGAGGTCTCATGCAACTCTTGGTCTTCTATGCAGTCTTCAGTAAATTAATCATAACTCCTGACTGGGTAGTCCAAATGATATGCACATGCATAGACTTGATAAGATTTCCAGAGACTACTCGTGCACATGCATAGCCTTCGGGAATCATGAGTTATGTTAGTTTCTTTGTAACATCTAAAACAAGTCCATTTTTTGCACTGTTGGTAGATCCTTTTCCACTTCTTCATCAGTATACCTGGAGTAGTCTAGACTTGATAACCTTTCTAGAGAGTACTCGTGCACATGCATAGCCTTCGGGAATCATGAGTTATGTTAGTTTCTTTGTAACATCTAAAACAGGTCCATTTGTTGCACTGTAGGTAGATCCTTTTCCACTTCTTCATCAGTATACCTAAGTAATATCAATGTAGCACACTTTGGTAGTATAAAATCCTTAAAAATATTAACATCAACATCAGTTAGGAATGAATTCACCTGTTCTTGTAGTTTCTTGGCTCAACTTCGTGTAATTGGTCCTTAATTTGTGTCCTTTATGGGTGATGGTGAATGTTTGACACCGGACGAAGCATGTATGGTCGAGATGTCCTCATCAGATAGGCTCATTTTGAAATTTTGGTGACTTGCTCTCTACCCCAATTTGAATCAAGAGACATGGCTATTCAAAACAAATAAAAAGAGATGCTGAGAATAGCATTAAAAAGAGAGAGAAAATAGCCATGATCTTGAAGAAATAAACGAAAGAGGAGTCACTGGAAGAAAAGAGTCGTATCAATCACCACTTGCACATCTTGATCATAGAGTATGATTTACTATCTCCTTAGGTACAGTCTTTGACTTAGAAAAAAAGGTGAAGCAAGTATGCCTCTCATATTTCCTACCCTGAGCTCCACAAAAAGCCTTATTTAGAAGTATGAAAAGAAAGGCAAGTCAAAGCCTTTGGTAAGGAATTATCATTTGAGGAACATGTTTTTACTTTGAAAATTTTAAAACCTCTGGGAAGACTAAGTCAAGCAATGAGCAAGGGAAATGTACACTCTGGAGCCGTTCTATGTCTTAAACACTCAAGACAAGGAGAAGCTACAAGCCCCATTCGACTAAGGTGAAAAGGTGAGTATCATTGCTAACATATTCAATACCAGGTAGAGTAAATATATCATAGGCATGGTACATGTTAAGAGTTTTACATAGTAGCAGCACTTGATCCACCAAGCCTAAGTTTTATTCATTTGCTCAGGACGAGCAAATGTTTAGCTTGGGGGAGTTTGTTGGCGGACCTAGCTCGAAAAATAAACAAAGACTTAGCATTTCTTGCACGTATTTTATTTTAAATAATATCCACTTGTACCTGGGGAAAATCTGTATGACAGTTGAAAATCAACTTGAGGAAGTGGGGAAATGACCAAAAAGAAAGTCAACAAACCGACAAATTAGAAGAAGCCATTTGGCAAGGAGTCAAACCACGGAGATAGAAAGAATATTCCAACGGATCACTGGAAGAATCCTGCACAAGACCCACCAGGGGGGACCCAGGCCGAAGATGGACCAGGGAGGGCCCATACCAGGATCGGCCAACCTGGGCATGCCACTTTTCCCGATGAACTTCGATGTGGCACCTCTCCCGCGCTTTTTGAATATATTCCCGGTGGCTTGGAGTGCGAACCATGTCTCTGAACTGACTTAGTTAGGCTATAAATAGGACCCCTCACTCCCCACTTCAACACACACCACAATTTCGAATTTTCACTCATACTCCATTAGGTCTCCATTGATAGAGTGGCATTAGGCTGGAGAAGTCCCTCCATAGCTCCCAAGTCATCCTGAAGAAGTTAGTGAGTCCTCTTCTCATGTATCTTTTTCTTTTATGTTGACTTTGATCGTGAATAAAGATATAGTTTCCTTTTATTATGTCTCTCTTAGCATATTTATATTTATCTTTATTGGCAAGTTGTTCTTATTTGATGTATTTGTCCATAGAGCTAGGTAGGAATACATTAAGTAGAGCCTACTTATTATATCAGTCAATGCATGTTTAGGCATCTATGCCATGACATCGGTTTAATATGCTGTTAGTATGCCTTAGTTCTAGTTCTCCTATCTAGAAGGATTAAGGTATAGTTGCATAATGTGGATATGGTGTCCACGTTATTCACATTCATTGAATGCGAGTGTACTCCACGGTCTATAAAGGTAGGCGGCAAATGGTGACAGCCCTGTGCGTCCATTGTAATCCTTCACGTTCGGGTATGATGTAGGGCATGTTAAAGATAGTGCACTTTGGCTTATTAAGCCAAGTCAGAAGGCATCACCTCGGTAGTGCCTGGGTGCCTTTGGGGTTAAGTCCTAAGACCTGTTTAGACTAGATAATGTGTATACTCATAAGCCTAATTTAGGAAATACAATAGGAACTATACATGTCCATATGCTTAGCACTAATTTGTATTGAGAATAGAGTAGAGTAGTTGTCCGATGTCCACTGTCATGTTTATATATGCTTACTCCTGTTTAGATATAGTTATTTCAATATGAGTAGTATTGGCCTGAATTAGTCCGTAGAATACTTTTCTATCCTTGAATACTGCTTATGCCTTCCTTTGGGATAAATACAATACCCTAGAATACTCCTGGATGAAATGCTACAATGGTAGTCCCGTGCCACTACAAGAAATCCTGTTCTTCATGATGTAAAAATTCTGTCACAATTCATTCAGAAACTGTTATAAAGCAATGTCTGTGATGTTTTTTGATTTCGTCATGTAGAGCGTCACAGATTAACCCTTGTGATGTTTCTATTAAACCATCATGGATTAGAGCGATCTTTGACATTTCATAATCGTCGCAGAATAGCCTCATGCCCACAGCCCAGCCCAGGCCCGGAGTGAGTGATGAAATTAAACTTCACAGATTATCGCCACCTAGGATATATATCCATCATAGAAATAGTTGCCACATCACCATACTGTTGACATGTCCGCCAATGTGGATGCTTATGTCATTCTTTAGATGGGCTGGCAGGAGCTGAAATTGGGCTTAGTCCACTAATGTGGCAATCAAAATTTCAGAACTCATTGTATTGAACAGGCTGCCACATTCTAATGCATTTAACCCATAAAATTTTTCTTTTTGATGGATTCAGCCCAATTCACATTTATCATTTCAACCAATAAATGATTCAATTCTATATATAGATTCAATAATATCTAAATACATTTAGTTTTTCATTCTGCAACACATCACAAAAAAAGGTTGAGTTTTCATCCAGCATCTCACTGTGTGTCACTTCGCACCAAAAACAGCAGCAATGCTGCAACAAAAGAAGACAAAAGAGCAGCAAAATAAGCTTCTCCCGGCACCCAATTCAGCACCAAAAGCATGGAAGAACCTAGCAGACCAGAAACTATCTTGGTTGTATTTTACTTAGCACAAGTAGAAGTTTGTCTTCCAAATCAGCTTGCTTCTTTTTCATCTCCTCTTGGTCTAGAATCCTTGCCTGTTTGTTGGTATTTCTTATGACCATAGATAAATCTGCAAGCGCACGGAATATTGCTGTAGCACTTCTCTCAAGAGTATTCCTAAGGTTATCGAACACAAGGAATGTGTGTGCAAATCTAGGCAATCAATATCTTCTAGGGACACCAAGTTTTAATGGATTGGGCAGAGAGGGATTCAACTGTGTTCTTTGTTTAGACAAAGTTAAGGTCGATTCCTTAGCGCACTACCTTGGACACCCGGTTCCTGCTGTATCCACAGGCTGCTCCGGCTTCCAGCACTACTACGTACCAGAACGTGAAGGATTTTAATGGACGGACAGGGCTATCACCACTTGCCGCCTACCTCTACAAACCGTGGAGTACGCAATAAACAAAGGTAGTTACTTGCCTAAACACCACGCTTACACAGTAAATTACTACTTTAATCTAGTGCACAATTTTACACTAAAGCACTTTAAGTCAATTTTAGAGCGTTGATCCAGTAGGCAGTAAGAATCTGATCTTCTATGTCTAAGAACATAAAACTGAGCAATCACGTTGACTTACATGAAAATAAGCAATCCCATGTAGAGGTACATGTCGAAGAAGTGGCAGAAGAATTCTCTGAAGATGTACACAATGTTGAGTTGGGGTTGACAGCCCCGACACTCTACTCATGATCACTTGTACAGCACCGGTTTACAACTTGGGGAAGACTTATACTACTTTGGAGCCTCCTCCTTGTCCCTCACACTCTCTCCTTGATTCCTAGCACTATCTCTAATGTTAAACTTGACAATGGAGCTCTAATTTGAACTTGAAGTCTAACTTGAAGTGTGTCTTGAAACGAGGGGGAGGGGTCATATTTATAGCCTTCAGGAGGTTGGTGCAGGAAACATGGATCGAGCACCAAGCCACCGCCTCTAACTTCAACAAATGCAGGAGAGCCAACACATGGAAGGAGACTGCGCAACACGCTAACCGCAGGTCAGCCAACCTGTGGGGTCGGTCGACCTGGCGTGGGCCCCGCTTACCTTCTTCTTTGGTCCACTGCCCACCAAGCTATCTTTAGTCTCTTCCCGCGGGATTCCTTCTATCTTCTGAGTTTTTGCAGTTAAGTCCTTTATTCTCCTCCTAATTCCAAAAAAATATAGATAATTCATTCCTGCATACAAAATTCACCAAAACTCGGGGAAAATATTAGAAATAAATCCTACCACTAAGTTTGGTGTTGAATTTCATCATTTTATGCAAAAATGTTGGTGAAAACATTTGAGTTTAATGATCACCGACAACCTCCCCCCACACTTAGCTCTTTGCTCATCCTCGAGTATAACTGTTTAGCTAAGGTCAAATGAAATTAATGACTGATCTAGCATATGAATTATTCCATGTTTAAATCACACCAGTGACTTTGATGCGTCTACCATAAAATTTTAAATCATTGGCAATCAGAACAACCTTGTTAAAACTTCACTCTAGCAGTCAATTCTAACTTGGGATTTTTGTAACTCCATACATCCCCCTTCTTAAAATCTCTCATTATGCTCGGTGTTTAGTTTCTAACCAAAGTGTCTCTTCTCCCATAAGAGGCTTATTTGTGGAGCTTGGTGAGACAAATGAGTTGACATGCTTCATGTATGTTGCTAAGTCAAAAATTGGATCCAAGCGAAGATACTCATCAATTCTGATCAAGACATGATGGAATAAAAATGGTGGATGCGATGCCTATTAGAGTCTCCTCTTTTTGATGGACATAGAGAGTATGGCGTGTGCTTTTCCCTTTTTTTTCATTGCTATTCTCAGCACATTTTTTTCGCACAGCCATACCTCTTTCATTTTTGATTGGAGAACCCAACATACGGATAGCCTCATGAAAAAATGGATGATGATAGTTAATCTTGATCCGAATAAGATGAAAAATCTATCTAGGGTCACAAAGTTTGACCAAAACTCAACATGAAACAAGCAACCTTTTCTTGTTTTGAACTATAATTTCATTTGGCCTTGGTAGGAACTCCTTGGGGAATAGTGGAGTTTTAATTTTCCCAAGGTTTATCAACTATGCAAGAGCAAAAATTCCACTAAGTCATATCATAATTGCCAATAATTCAAACATGGGGTCCCTAAAATGTAGTCACAAGTGATTTTTAAATCAAGGGACAATAGACATACTAGATAATCAATTAATTTTACTCATGATTGGGAAATTATCCATATGAGTTTTGAATTTTAAATTGGCATCGATGGTTCTATTCAAAACTCAAAAATTCGAAGAAAATAAGAAGTAGGAGGATCACGAGTAATACCTAGTTGAAGATCGTAAGTGGCCGTGCTTACACTGGGTCGTCGGCCGACCTGCTGTGGGCTCGGTCAGGGTTCTTCTTTCTTCTGTTGCGCATAATTTTGCCCGCTCATCACATTCCAGAGAGGAAAATGTAGAATAATTGCTCTGTTCTGGATGCACTTCCCCCACACTTATTTCCTCAATTCTTCTTTTATTCCTAAGACTGAAAACAAGCAAACAAACAAGACCCTACCAGGATGATTACTGGTGAGTGATTTATTATAGCGCCTCCCTAATTTAATTTATTCTATTGCGCTGGACCTAAACTAATGGGAAGGATTTATGGAGTGTTCATCAACTCCTCCTTTCCCAGGGCCTTCAGAATCCACCTAAATCTAGCCGCTACTGAGCGTCGAAGATCCGCATAATCATCTTGAAGCTCCTTATGTTGGATCTTCAGCTCGCTCATCTTTGTTTTTAATTTTTCAATCTCTGCCCTTTGGTTCTTGACCGCGGTGCAGAGATGGATCAGAACGCCCGGCCCAGGGTGTCCTCTTCATCGCTGTCCTTGAACACACCTGGAGGGCCTCGGATGAGCGGTGGCAGCAGTTGTCGATGGACCCTTGAAGTGGTCGAGTCGACGGACTCCGACGGATCGTGAGGGATCCGTGGGAGCATCTTTCCCGGGGTGTGAAACCTTGAGTTGAAGGGCCCTCATCATGGAAGAGGTGCCTTCTAAGACCCAAAGCGCCCGTAGTGGGGCGGAATAATGACGCTGAGTTTGTGCACCTTTGGGTGACAGATGGCACACCTGCAGCTGCGATGGCACTCATTCAAGGTGCAGCTTCATGCCACAGAATAGTGTACCCCCGCTGCTCTCCACAGATAGCACCGATGAGATCGGTGTCATGAGAGGATTGTTCGCCATGTCGAACGGCATGATGGCACAGCCATCACTAGATGGATCCGAACTAAAAGTGATGGGTGAGCTAGGAATTGACACCATTTCCTTACTTTACCAACCATAGTGCTGTGGAGTTTCAAGTGCTCTAAGGTGGAAGAAGGGTGAAGAGTGGAATGGAAGAGAAGGAGGAGTTGGGTCCCCTTTTAAAATTCTAACTCAGCTGCACTGGAGTTCTTCTCGGGAGAATCCCGCAGAGCGGAGTCAATCGTGAAATAGCCAAGCAGGATTTCAAAATTTGAACCCTAGGGCCCACATCATAGGCCCAGTCATGGGTCTGTGGACCCCCTCCTTTCTTCGTGGCTTCCAGGATAGGTTCTGAAATTTAGATTCTAGGGAAAATTATTGAAGCTGTTGGGGAAAGAATTGTGGATGATTAAAAGAGTAACTCAATTACATACACATCTTCCTCAATATTTTCATTGGGCTCCAGAAAAATCTTGAGTCTATGATCATTTACTCTGAATAAAGAGCCTTCATCATTTTGGAGTGTGATAGCTTCGTGTGATGAGGTCTCTACCACAGTAAAAGGCCTTTCCCATTTACTCCTAAGTTTTCCATGCCCAAATAATTTTACCCTGGAGTTAAATAACAGGACTTTATCCCCTGCTTTGAATTCCTTACTCCTTAGCCTTTTATCATGTCATCTTTTCATTCTTTCCTTATTGAGCTTGGCACTATGGTAAGCTTTGTCACACCATTCTTCCAATTCAGAAATCTGAAATTTCCTATGTTTTCCTACTTGCTGGAAATCCATGTTCCAATTCCGAATTGCCCAATAAGCATCGTGCTCAAGTGCAACCGGAAAGTGACTTTCCCATAAACAAGTTGGTAAGGTGACATCCCAATGGGCGTTTTATAAGCAGTTCGGTATGCCTGAAGCAGATCAGGTAGCTTAACTTTCCATCCCTACCCCATCTCATGGACAATTTTCTGCAGAATATTCTTAATTTGCTTGTTAGATGTTTTTGCCTATCCACTTGTTTGAGGATGGTAAGGTGTGGCTATGTTATTTTCAACCCCTAGTTCTTGTAAAAATCTTCGAAAGGTCCTATTGAATGGGATCCTCCGTCACTTATAACCACCCTAGGGGTTCCAAAGCGGGGGAAAATAATCTCGTGAAAGAGTTGCCGAGCATTCTTAGGATCAGCGGCTCGGCATGGCTTCCACCCATTTGGACACATAGTCCACATCCACAAGGATGTACTCACAATCAGAGGACTTGGGAAAGGGTCCCATGAAATCAGTGCCCCAAATGTCAAAAAGTTTGACTTGCAAATTATAGGTAAGGGGCATAGCATCTGGGGCTGTGATCCCACCATGCTTTTGACACTTCCAACATCTTCTTATAAATTCCTTAGTGTAATTGTACATGGTTGGCCAGAGGAACCTGCTTTGCTAGATTTTATTTTTTCTCGAACATGCAGGAGAGCTACATATCATTTCATTAAGAAGGAGAAAGCACAAACAAAGGGAGGAGGGACTCCTCCCTGGTCACATGAACAAGTTACAAACTAAAGACACAAAACAAACAACCCACTAGGGCAAAGCCACTAGAACAACACCTAGGACAAAAGGTCATGGAGCGACTTCGCTCCAGCCAAACACCACAAAGTGCACTCACTACCTATTGTCTCAAGAAGGTGTGGCACACTAGGAAGAGCGCTATTGAACACACAGTCGTTCCTATGCTTCCAAATCTCCCATGCCACCAAAATGATCAAGGAGTTGAGGCCTTTTCTCAGATTCTTGTCAGCTCCTTGTATGGCACGGTACCACCAGCCAGAGAAACGAACCACAAAAGGCTGCGGAGCAACAGCAAGCAGGCCAATTTTTTGGAGAACCAGCGCCCAAACCTCCCTTGAAAAGACACATGAGACCAGAATATGCTGCACAGTTTCATCTGCTTGATCACAGAGTGGACAAACTTCCGGATGATCGAGACCTCTTTTGGCAAGGCGATCAGCAGTCCAGCAGCGGTCCTTCTCCGCGAGCCAACAGAAAAGTTTACAATTTAAGGGAGCCCAAGATTTTCCAAATCCGTCTCCAAGGTGCAAACCGAATTGTCCCTTGGAAATAAGCAAGGTAAGCAGACTTGCTAGAATAAGCCCCTGATTCTGAAAACCGCCATACATGCTGATCATCGACATCGGGTTGGAGCTGAACACCATCAACAAGGTCCCAAATGCGCAAGTATTCAGATAGGATCTGGACTGATAGGGCTCCCTAAATATCCGTCACCCATTTTCGTCCTGCAAGAGCGTGCTCCACTGAACAGCACTGAACCACTCTCTTTGGGATAATCCTGATGAGAATGGGAGCTAATTCACCAACGGTTTGACCACCAATCTCCGTCCAGAATTTAGTTGATCTCCCATTTCCAACAAATGTTTGCACTGCTACACTGAACACTGCACATACATTTGGCGGTACCTCTATAAGTAAGCCAGCCCAGGAACGAGAGATATCAGTTTTTTCCAGCCAAAGCCATCTAATCCGCAAAGCCCACCCGAGCATCTCAAGATTGTGGATTCCAAGACCCCCATACTGCAGCGGCATTGTTACTTTAGACCAAAAAACAAGACAATTACCTCCATTAGCCTTCTCAATTCCTTTCCAAAGAAAACCCCTGCGACGCTTGTCGATAACCTTGATAGCCCACTTAGCAAGATCTAGCGCTATCATGAGATAAATCGGGATAGCCGATAATACCACGCGCACTGTGACAAGGCGGCCTGCCCGATTCATAAGGAAGCTTTCCACCCCGGCAAAACATCAGCGACCTTATCGATCAGTGGCTGCAAGTCCGCCTTAGAAGTCCTTCGCAAAGTTAGAGGCAACCCAAGATAAGTGCAAGGGAAGTCTCTAATCTCACAAGGCAGCAGAAACTGAAAGATCATCTTCAGCACACTGGATGGGAGTCACAGAGCTTTTAGAGAAATTAGTCATGAGACCTGAGGCATGACCAAAAACTTCCAAAACTTTAGCAATAAGAGCGAGATCATCCGCTGCTGGCCTAAGGAACAGAATAACGTCATCAGCATAGAAAGAAATCCGATGCCTCACATTCTGGACAGCAAGGGCTTGAAGGAGTCCTTCACTTGAAGCACGTTCTACCAGCGAGTTCAAAACATCCATTACCAAAATAAATAACATGGGAGACAAAGGATCTCCCTGCCTAAAGCCTCGGCGATGAGATATCAAAGCCCCTGGTTCTCCATTCACAAGAATCTGAGTGGAAGAGGTTGATAACAGCAAGCAGCGCAGATTGCACCATCTTCTACTGAAACCCAATCTCTGGAGAACTTCAAGAATAAAGGGCCAAGAGACTGAATCAAAAGCTTTGGATATGTCAAGCTTGAGGAGGATATGAGGCTCTTTTTTTTTATGTAAGCATCTAGCTAATTGCCGAACGAGCAGAAAAATGTCTTGGATGCACCTTCCTTTCACAAAAGCACTTTGGTTGACTGAAACTAACCCGGACAGAAGAGGGGCCAGTCGATTAGCCATGAGCTTAGTCACTAACTTGGCAAAGCTATGTATGAGGCTTATAGGTCGGAAGTCCTTAGGCTGAATGGCATTGACTTTTTTAGGCAACAAGGTAATGAAGGCCGTGTTGAGAAGCCTGAATTTAAACATATGGCCTTGTTGGATTGCAGAGAGAGCAAGAAGCATATCACATTTAATAATCTCTTAGCAAGATTTGTAAAAACAGCCCGTAAACCCATCTGGCCTGGGAGGTTTATCCTGTGGCAGATCCCAAACAGTTACCCAAACTTCATCTTCAGAGAAAGGAAGCTCAAGCGAAGCAAGATCGTACTGCTGTCCATGGAAAGCCGGGAGGTCCAGAGTAAAATCTCTCTCCATAGCTGTTCCTAGAAGTTGTTCATAAAAATCAAAAACAGCCGCTTGCTTGTCCTCTTGGCTAGTGACAATCTGATCCCCCACTTTCAGCTTTGCAATGAAGTTCTTCTTCTTCTGATAACAAGATTGCTGATGAAAGAAAGAGGTGTTAGCATCCGTTTCCTTGAGATAAAGGACTCGCGAGCGCAGCCTAGCAATTGTGCGCTCCAGCGAGGCTAAACCGAGGCAATGATGTTTGAGCTTTCTTAACCAATCCTCACCAACAGTGAGGGTCCGGAAGTCACGAGCTATCTCAAGTTGATGAAGAACTTCTTTAGCCACCTCTAACTTCAGTTTAACATTTCCCACTTTCCGTTGACTCCAGCTCTGCAGCCCTCTGCTCAGCCGCTTCAGTTTAAGAAAGACACGCTCAACCGGACAATTAGATGTCACGGGAGTAGTCCAATTCTGAGAAACAGCTTCCTGAAAACCTGGAAGTTTGGGCCAAAAACTTTCAAAATGAAAACGCCTTTTCCCTCTAATATTCGCCTTGATATTCAGAATTAGAGGGCAGTGATCAGAGATAACAGAAGCTGTGCTCTGGAGAATAGAGTCCGAAAAAATGTCATCCCAATCTGTAGAGGTGAAGGCTCTATCCAATCTCACCAAGGTGGGAGAAGAGCGTTCATTAGACCAAGTATACTTACGACCCAGGAGGGGAATTTCCTTGATGTCCGAATCGTCCAGAAATCTTCGGAACCGACCCATCATCGCCCTGTCCAGATTAGCATTGTTCTTGTCAGCAGCTTGATAAATCAGGTTGAAATCACCTGCTACCAACCAAGGACCGTCACAAAGTGCATGGATATCTCTCAATTCCTGTAAGAACAACAACTTATCCGGGTCATCTTGAGGACCATAAACCCCTGTAAACCACCAATTACGACCTTCTGGTTCAGCAAATTGCACTGAAACAGAGTATCTATCAACTCTTGTGGAAATAGCCTGACAAGCCGAGCTTCGCCAAATGATGATGACCCCTCCTCTAGAACCATCAGCAGGGAGAAAAACATGGTTGTCAAAGCTGGATCCAAAAACCGACAAGAGCAGGAAACGAGAGAAATTAGCCACTTTTGTTTCTTGAATATAGACAATATCAGCCTTGGTAGGGAACACTACATCACGGACTGAATTACGGCGGTCCTTCCCATTGAGGCCGTGCTCATTCCAAATCAAAATAGAAGAAGGATCCATTAATACAAATGAAGGAAGGACGACCTAAGGCTAATAAATCCTCAGCACACAACAGCTGGCAGCTCTAAGGCACGGACTTGATCTGCCTCATCAGCCTTCCAACCAAAGATAGCTGCAAAATTGGTGCTTGAAAGAGGTGCCTGAAATAGCTTGCTGTAATTATCTTGTGCCTGTTGATCAAATTCATCTGCTGCACCAGCAAAACCCAAGCTGCGGATCACCCGCTTTTGAGCATCTGTGACAACAGGTCCAGGCGAGCAGGGAGGAGCGCCAGCCACTCGTCTGCTGCGTCGAGGCAAAGAATCCACCGACGGATTTGAAGTTCTGATTCTCTGCTGACAAGAAGGTTTTGTCAAGATACAGTCCACATCTTTCGTTATCTTGGCAATAAACTGATCATTCAAAGAGGGCCCTTGCAATTGCTGGGATGCCACTACAACCTGCGATGCTTGAGAAACGTCAGAACGAGAACGTCTGGAATAAACTTGAAGAGCAACGGTGCCACCCGTGGCAAGGCCGCCTTCTTGTGAAGCAATGAGGACTGGGGCAGAAGAAGAACTACCCTTCTGAAGAACATTAACCGTCGAGTGTGTGCTGCTCCGGTGCGCATACAGGGGTGAAACTCCACCCTCAAGAGCACACCTCGGGCCGGAAACGAAGCTGAACCACCTGCAGAATCAGGAGGCAAACCAGTAGGAAATGGGCCTCCATCAGCAGAAACAAGAGGCGAACCAGCATGGTATGGGCCTTCACTGCCATTGTCAACTTGTTTGATCTGGACCAAGACCGAGCCCACTAAGAAATCAGCACTGCCATTGGGATAAGGTTCCGGCGCCAGCCCAACCGACTCGGAGACAGGGGCTATGAATGTCTGCACAGCAGGCGAAGCGGACTCCTTGTGCCCTGCTATGGCATCACTAATAACTGGCTCAACCACTTTGGCTTCCAACACGGCTACGGAGCTCGAAAAGAACGGTGCCACTTTGGTAGAAGAGGGGCCACGCTTCACTCCAGCAGAAATCAGTACCGCATCAAGCTCGGTGCACGAACCGTTATCCGGCACATGAAACCCGACTGCTGTCCCGAAGCGCCTAATCCAGCAGATGAGAGCTCCCGGTTCGCCACGTGCTGTGCTGAGGTAGGGCCGCCACCCAACCGCGCATGCACAGGAACACGAGGAGTATCATCACAGTCCGCATCGCCGGCCGCCGAACGAGAGGAAGGGCCCGGCGGCGTAGGAGAGCGTCGACGATGGCGGCAAGCAGCGCCATCTTGGTCTCCTCCTGGAGGTGGCGGCGGAGGAGCACCGGCGATGTCGGATGAATGATGCTCAGCCAACGAGACTGAAATCCAAATCATGTATGAGAGGCCGTGCTTCACTGGTGGCTGCTCCTCCACAGCGACTATGGGCTCAACAATGATGAGCTCGGCTTCTCGAGGAATGAGGTCAGGCCGAGAACACCAGGCCGAGAGCTGGAAAATGTCCCGACGGGAATGATTCTCAGGATGGCCCTCCCGAATCCAGCAGAAGTTGTCCAACAGATGACTGGCAGTGTTGAGGTCCCAGGCGTGCGCCGGGAGTCGCACAGCTCAATGTTGAGCAGGAATGGCAGCACTGCACCCGTGGAGAAGGCTTGCCGAGACCACCGCCGGAAATGAGCTAGGAAGGTGTTGGCACGAAGGGGCCTCCCGCCACCATAGATACGGTCTGCCGTCCGAACATCAGGCAGCAGGAGCAAGAATACTCCAGGCGCGTAGCAGTAGAGGGTGAATGAACTGGCCTCACAATTGTAGTGTAAGGCAATCGCTGCTGCCAACGTCTCCAAGGATGTGACCGGGCCATCGTCAACAACCGAGACAAAGAGAGCCCGCTGGAGATCAAGCTCTGCCCGCATGATGCTAGCAGAGCGATCAAGGATGCAGCAGGCTCGCATCGAAGGAGACTCCACGCCGTGAGGACGCATCACGTCAACATCCAAGCTGCCCTGAGGGCGGACGGAGGATGCATCCCCCGACGGAGGGGGCGGCGGTGCGGCTCGCTCAGCAGCACGCAAGCAGCGGCCCCGACAACGAGAGTGCATGCAACGAGAAACCTGACTGCCATCGCCACCGATCGCCGCCGTGGCCGAACGCGAAAGCGTGAAGGAGCATTGCTGGTGAAGAGCTCCAAATCGGGCAACGGAGAGATGTGGCGCCAAACAGATACGTGCTGGGGCTGTTCGGCGCGCTTCTCAGCAGGAGGGCGGTGCCGGCAGTCGTAAGAACGGTGACCAGGTCGACAACAAGTGAAGCAGCACGTCCCCCGGCGGCAAACCGCGGCGCGGTGCGTGGTGGAGAAACAGTTGAAGCAACGCCCCTGGGGGTCCTTGGGAATCGGCCGGCGAGGACGATGGGGAGGCCAGCAACGAGTCTTGCGAGTCACCACCTGCCACCCTTGAGGGTCGGACTTGTTCTTCACCGAGACAAGAACCTCTGTGCGGAGCAACACCCGAGGGCCAGGGGCAGCAGCTGCCGCCGCCGGCACGATCGGCGGAGACTCATCCCTCCCAACGAACGGAGAAGAGAGCAGCGCGTCACGATAGGTGACGGACGGTGACGGGGACACCTGGGGACGAGGACTGTTCAGCGTGGAAACCGGGGAGGCGTCCTTCTACCGTGCAGCCTTGGAGCGGCCCAATGGCGACGAAGGAGAGGAACAAGCGACCAAGGAAGGAGGGGAACCTGGCGCAAGGGAAGGGGAGGTGGTGGTCGACGTGCTCAGGGCAAGCGGCGCCGGAGAGTTGGAGGGAGGTGGGGCGCCGGGGAGGGGAGAGGTCACGAGAGGAGAGGAAGCGTCCGCCATCTCTTCTTAGATTTTCAAGTTTGACCATAGAAAGCATTTACCGTCTTGCTAGATTTTAGACTACATGCGAAACACACCATAGTGGCCTCCATATGGCGCGGCGTGGCATTTTTCAATAACCTTGGTTGCTTCTGCCATATGGATACCCTTGTCCATCAGCAAAAACTCGATAGAGATACAGCTCATCCCATAAATGATGGCAATTCTTATAAATGCTTCTTCTTATCTTCTACCGGTGGTACGTATCCAGTTACCGTGAAGTATACTAAATCTGCATACCAGGGGGTAGAGTCCATTACTTTTAAAAGCATGTCATCTCCGAGGAAATAATTTATAAGTGGTTCCTTAGTGCCCATATATTGCATACGTGATAAATGATCTGCCACTGAGTTATCCACTCTCTTCTTATCTTTAATTTCTACGTCAAATCTTGGAGTAGAAGGATCCATCGGATCGACAAGGCTTAGCATCTTTCTTTGTGAGGAGATATTTCAAGGCAGCATGATCCGTGTAAATAATGACTTTAGCCCCCACCAAGTAGGATCTAAACTTATCAATAGCGAAGACTACGGCCAGGAGTTCTTTTTCTGTGGTGGCATAGTTGAGCTGGGCTCCTGAGAGAGTCTTGCCTCAACGGCATAGCCATTAGCATCGCACATGATCTCAAACGGTAGCGTCCAGTCCGAAGGTTGGATGACAGGCACTGAGATGAGTGCCTTTTTCAAGATGGTAAAGGTCTCCAGACACTTGTCAGAAAATTTGAAAGGAGCATCCTTTGCTAAGAGGCTCGTGAGGGGTCTTGCAATTTGAGAAAAGTCTCGAATGAATCATCCATAGAACCCGACATGGCCTAAGAAACTCCAGATTCTCTTCACGTTGGTAGGAGGTGGCAATTGTTCGATCACACCGATTTTTGCTTTGTCCACCTCAATACCACGTTCGGACACTAAGTGTCCCAAAACAATGCCTTAACAGACCATAGAATGACACCTTTCTTAGTTTAGCACAAGGTCCTTCTCTTGGCATCGTTGCAACACCTTGTTTAAATTCTCCAAACATGATCAAATGTTTTCCCATAGACAAAAAAGTCATCCATGAAAACTTCCATGATTTATTCAATCATGTTAGAGAAAATAGACATCATGCATCATTGGAATGATGCAGATGCATTACACAATCCAAACGACGTCCTCCGATAAGCATATGTCCCATATGGACATGTGAACGTGGTCTTGCATTGATCATCAGGGTGAATGGGGATTTGATAATATCCCGAATACCCATCAAGGAAACAAAAGTACGAATGCTTCACCAGTCGCTCTAACATTTCATCAACGAAGGGCAATGGGAAGTGATCCTTTTTTGTAGCCTTGTTAAGTTTTCGGTAATCAATACACATTCTCCATCCTATGATGGTTCGCTGAGGGATAAGCTCATTTATCTAATTTTTAACGACCGTCAACCCCCTTTCTTTGGCACGACCTGAACTGGGCTTACCCACTCACTATAAGGCACAGGATAAATAATCCCAGCATGTAAGAGCTTCAAGACCTCCTTCTTGACAACCTCCCTCATTGAATTATTAAGTCTTCGTTGAGGTCCCTAGAGGGTGTACAAATCGGATCTAAGGGGATTCGATAGTACAAAGAGTTGGACTTATCCCCCTAAGGTCTTGTAGTGAGTAGGCTAGAATAGAACGACGCTTTTCTAGAATGGTGACTAGTTTCACCGTTTCTTCTTTAGAAAGCTTGTCACTTATGATGGAAGGGGCCTCTGAATCACCACCATTCATGAAAGCATAACGCAGGCCTGCTGGAAGAGTTTTCAACTCAATTGGAAGTCGTGCAGGTAGTTCCTCTTTGGATGGTTCTAAGACCTCTTCCAATTCATCCTCCTCTGGGATGGACTCATTAGAGTCCTCTTGAAGGATGGGTTCATCGGATTCAAGGGGAAGAACAACACTCACTTCCTCCACCAGCTCATCCTCGGATTCAATCTCTACCATTGTGTTTCAGTCTCTATGAATGGGGATGGTCAATAGATTTTTCCCGAGTTTAATCTTGAGTAATCCTTGTTTTGGGACATCAAGAAGCAACTTATCAAAAGGATGTCTTATGAGTAAATCAAAATCCAAGACTTTGAATACATAGAAATCCAGGATGACCTCAAGATTTTCATGAACTAGCTTCACATTGCGAATAACCCCATAGCTTTCTAAAAGTAGTCCAAAGGGACTCTTGAAGAAATTTTTGATCGGGATGAGTGGCTTAGAGCCTAAATGAGTAAAGGCCAAAGAATCAAAGATGATATTCACCCTGACTACGGGATAATACAAAGCTTCTACCCCTGTTTTCTTAATGGTGCAAGGAATGGAATAGGAAGGTTTCAGAATTCTAATGATCATGAACAGTTCATCTTCCATCATCTACTCATTGTTCATCATAGCTGTGAACTCATTCACTGTGCTATGGAGAATGTTTTCTTCTAAAAGATTAGGTGGAGGTTTTGGCACGGGTGGTCTCATTTTGCCAAAGTATTTCAAGGTGTTTACTAAATCTTCGAATAGATCATCCTCGAAAGCAATAATGAACTCCGAAAGTTGAATTTCTTCTTCTTTTGTTCTTCTAGACTCGGGTGAAGGTTCTTCTACATGGTCAGAAGATGATTTGGTATTACGCGTAGAAGTTTCTTCTTGCTTGATATCAGGCTGGAAGGTGTTAGTGTCAAAGAAAGAAGTATTATCAAGGATTACATCTAAGATACGCCTTCCTCCTTCGGTTATCTTTGTCAAGAAAGATCCTCCACATGTGATATCAATATATAGTGCAGGGTCTTTGTCAAGACCGAACCAAAAGTAGGAATAGTCTACGTGGCCCGGGGTAGTCTTTCAATTCCTTTATCGGGGGTTGAAGCAACACATGGTCAGGTATAGACAAGTCAGGGCCAGATTGTGTTAGCAACAAGAATCGTGCCCCTACTGCACATATTGATTCTCTTTCCATCTGCTGGAAACCATTGATTTCTCTCCTGAGCAAAATAATGTGAGAGAGGAGAAAGAATGTTAAACAGAATCTGTTGCACAGTCCTCCCCAATCCCCATTTACCTTACTCACAGTGAGATTGTACCATTGCTTCGCCTTCCCTGAGAGAGAAAAGGGAAACAACTTCCATCTTAAGGTTTCTGTTGGCGGTTCTTAAAACTCATATTTGACCATCAAATCCCTGCATAAATGATATCCAAGTGACAATCAACATAGTGGTAAAGTTTATTACTAAGTATTTCCACAAGTGTTGGTAAAATTATGCATGCAGTATTTTTATACTTGGAAGTGAAAGCACTAGCAACTAAGGGTGAAAATCAACAATATAAAGTGAGAAAATATACCAACATGGCGAAAGTCAACAAATCCACGAATCCAACGTTGCCATGTGGAAAGGAGTCAACCCTCGGAGCCAGAAAGAAGATACAAAGGGATTTCCGATGAGAAAAGATAAAAGATAGCCTGGTGAGCCAGTGGGCCAAGGCTAGAGACCAGTGGGGCCCCGGCCAAGGGTTGGCCGACCAGGTGCCGCCACTTTTGTCAGAGCCCTTTGACCTGTAGAGTCTTGGCGCACCTGCTAAGTTGTTCTCGCGTGCATACCGATGAATATTCCTTCCGGAAACCGTCTTTGGCCACCTATAAAAGGAGGGGCACCTCCCAACTTCAAGACACACCACAAGAAGGCAAGATATCCATTCCAAAGGTTTAGCACTAGTTCTTGGTATTTAGAAGATAGGGAGAGAGCGAGGGGTATCAAGGAGAAGTACCGGCCTTCTCAGCATCTTCTCCACGCTTGTACCCCGACGTGTGTCTCTGAGGATTGTGCGGAGGCGAGGCGGATCTATCCGTGTCTTCTCCAATATTGTACTTCGGTGCTACTCTCGAGGGGTGCTGGGATGAGTATCAGGCATGTTAATCTCCATGCTTGTACCTCTACAAATGCTTCTTGGATCAAGTAAGTGTTTGGGGTTCTCTTGCATGTTCATTTAGTCTGGTTATTCAATAAGATCTAGTTCCTACTACTTACAGGTTCATCGCTCTATATTGCTTAGAGTACCTTAGTTCTTTATTACGAGTGGGCTAAGGCAGTAACTTACTTCGTAGACGTGGTGTCTATGATAGTTGTTACCTTTGTTTATTCCCACAGTCTGCGGAGGTAGGTGGCAGCTGATGACAGCCCTGTCCGCGCTTTGAAATCTTCACGTTCAGGTACGTAGTACTGCTAGAAGCCGAAGCAACCTGTGGATGCAGGAGGAAATCAGTGCCTGAAGTAATGCACTAGGAATTGATTTTACCTTGTCCCAGACTTAGACATCATGAGAACCCCCTCTCTACCCAAGCCTACATAATTCTTGTTGTCCCTGGATGAAGTAAGTTTGAAGATAGTACACACACGTTCTTTGTGTTCGATAACCTTAGAAATACTCTTGAGGGAAGTGCTACAGTGGTATTCCGTGTGCTGGTGGAATTTTCTGTGGTCGTAAGAAATACCAAGAAGCATTTCTAACACCGTTACCGGGGAACGGTTGTTGTATTATCTGAACCTAGTTCATCCTTGTATATTTATATTTTTCTTTATTTGTTTCCTACATTTCTACAATGGAGCTACCCATATATAAACTCTTTGCTTCAAAGCACGAGTTCTTTGAGCCACCTCCATTCATATGAACCTATTAGAACATCTAGCTTTGAACTCCTTTATAGCCATGGTTCGGGAGAAATCCTTCATTGAGCACAAACATGAAAAACCATACAATCACCTGCGGGAATTTGAGCTATTGTGTTCATGCATGACTATTTTAGGCATGGTACAAGAAACTCTTAAGTGGAAGTTGTTCCCCTTCTCTTTCAAAGAGAAGGCAAAGCAATGGTACACTCTTCCATAGCGAGGATGAACGGTGATAGGCAAAGAGTTCGAGACCACTTTTGTCTCGCTTTCTTTCCCCTAACCCATGTCATTCGACGGGAAGTTGTTGGATTCCAGCAGATAAAGAAGGAAACCAAAGGTGCAGCTTGGGCTAGGTTCTTAGAATTAATCCAAACAAGCCCTAACTTGTCTATACCAGAACATATATTGCTGCAACATTTTTATTTCGGTCCTTGCATGGAATCTACCCTATACCTTGACATATATGCCAGAGGATCATTCATGGACAAGACGAAAGTGAAGGATGCAACTTCATGTGCATGCAAGGAATGGTCAAGAGAGGTGGAGTGCTTTTCCAAAGCTATCCAAATCATTTCACCATCCACAACCATGCCTTGTTCCATTAGGGGAGTCCCTATAGAAGTCCTTCATAATCCCACCGCTAGGACCAATATCATGTCTAAGAGCTTTACGCATATCTTTGCTGGCGACATGCCTCTATACCCGAAAGATAAGCTCTTTAGAAGTCCCTCTGGACTCATCCTTGAAAGCCGTGGGATAGCAAGGGCCGTACCGATTAGAATAGACAAAATCAAGGTTCACCTAGATTTCCACATCTTTCATACCCTCGATTTTGATCTTCTCATAGGCTACCTGCTAGAGCATTTTCTCCATCTAAATCCAAATCATGGGAGCCATAATGAAAAGCTTGGGAACACCGCATTTAGTACTACTATCTCCTGTGTCCATCCGACTTCCCACTCGAAAGGAAGATGACTCAGGAGAAACTCTTCATATGTCTAAGTGGCCATCATCACCCTCAACGTGTACCAAGCCTCTTCCCTTTGACCTACCACATGTTATTCTCGATTGTAACTGAGAATCAACAATGAGCTTTCACGTTGAACCTCTTGAGAGGGAAAATCTTTGGGCCATGGATTGCTTTGAGGCATCGACTTTGGATTCCAACATAAAATACTCCATAGGCGAGCATGTGAGTTTCTTTCTAGAAGGAATACAAGAATCATGCTCGCATAATGAGTCTCCGGAGTCAGTCACCCACTGCGCCACAAACACGTACGAGGACTACAACCACCTCAATGTCCTCCTTTGCAAAATGTTCAAAAGGATGGTTATAGGTGTCTTCGACTATCGCAAACATTATAGATTTTGTGCTGTATTTGTTGGCACTAATCTTGAACATTGAACTCCAACACTCGATTAACATTCGATGATGAAGCTGGGGGCTACATCACTAACGAAGGCTACAACATTTCCCTGTGGTCAAGCTTCTGACCTTAAACAAAGCACTGATGGGAGATAGCTTGGATTATCATTTCCCTTTTTATTTCAATAAAATTGACTCTCTAGCAATCACACCGGAAGAGTCCTTTGTTTTGTTTTCATCCAGGAAGCACCCAAGGTACAAGAATAAGTGTGAGGGAGCCCTCAAGCTTTGCATGCTCAACATTGCACGAGCACACGACACCAACCAATGTATAGGACAGTACAAAAAGCACAAGAATGCTCGGTCGATTGACATCTTGGACCGGTGGATCAGTCAACCCCAACTCTCTTTGGTTCACGAGCTCGAATGCTATGCTTTGACAAATCATGAAACTTAAACTCAACTTAAAATGAACCTTACTTGGTGCACCATCAATAAACATGCTTCTATGTGGTTGGTTTGCATAAATTTTTATTCCTAGCATGCATGCCTGTTGCTTGTGACTATTTTATTAGGAAAGGATGTTATCTAGGTTGTTGGTGAATGAGATATGATATGATGCTATGAATCTTGCTCTCTTTTGCTTTGAACACTTAGGAATTTTATTTTGAAAATTAAAATCAAAAGCTTTGCAAACTCCTCAACGATGTTATGTTCCTACCAAAGCTATATGATTGCTACATTGAGCTTTGTCAAATTGTTGTGAATCTAGTGAGATACTTTTCATACTTCACTGATCATGATTATATACATGACATCCGCATGCTCACTTCTAGTTTGCATTTCATCCACTATAGATACTCTATAAGGTTTTGATCTCTCTCCAATAGCATTGCAAAAGAGGCATGGGCTATGAAAAAAAAAGAAAAAAGAGAAGAAAAAAAGAGAGAGAAAGCAAAGGCTCAAAAAGGGAAAACTTTGGACCATGAAAAAAGAGAAAAAAAGAGAGATAGCCATTTTCTCTGAATAAAAATCAAGTGGAGAAGGAGATTATGCTGAATGATGTTTTCTTGTGCACCATCCATTTATCCACCCAAACACTTCATCCACACATGATCCATCCATACATTCATCCACCCAAACACTTGATCCACACATGATCCATCTACTCACTTATCCATCCATCCGTCCATACACATATACATCTTGATCGGGTTGTGTGATTTGATATTTCCATAGATCTAGTTTTTGACTTTGCAATATATGTAAATCAAGTATGCCTCAATTAGATCCTTACCTTGAGCTCCACAAAATGCCTTATTAGAAGAAGGATGAATTGTGGCAACTCAATGCCATGGTGAGGAATCATACACATTGGACCTGAGAGAAATCATTTGAGGAGTAAAGCTTAGCTTATTTTCGAAAACATAGTCAAAAAACCCAAGTTAACTAACAGGAGAGAAAGAGATGATTTGACTCAAGGCCATTCCATTTCTTAACCACCCAATATGACGTGATAGGCACTTCAAAGTTCACAAGTGCCAAGTACGACTTGGAATAACCTTTATGCTAGCATCATGCCATATGAAGTGTTGTTACACCTTAGTCCTTAAACTGAATTTGATTATTTAGCATGTCTATTATCCCTTGATTAAAGATCATTTATGACCACACTTTAGGGACCCCATAACATTTAGATTATTGGCAGTTGTGATATAACTTAGTGAAAATTTTTGCCCTTATTTAGAGTGAAGATTTAACAAGGTTGTTCTGAATTTCACTGTAGACACATCAAGGTCACCAATGTAATTTAATCTTGGAATAATTTTACATGCTAGATCAATCGTTGATTTTATTCAACCTTAGTCCTTCATTTACTCGAGGATGAGAAAGGGCTAAGTGTGGGGGAGTTTGTTGGCGGTTCTTAAAACCCATATTTGACCGTCAAATCCCTGCATAAATGATATTTAAGTGACAATCAACATAGTGGTAGGAGTTTATTACTAATTATTTCCAGATGTGTTGGTAAAATTATGCATGCAGGTGATTTATACTTGGAAGTGAGGGAAAGCATAAGCAACTAAGGGTTCAACAATATAAAGTGAGGAAATATACCAACATCGCAAAAGTCAACAAATGACGAATCGGGCGGGGCATGTGGAAAGGAGTCAACCCTCGGAGCCAGAAAGAAGATAGAAAGGGATTTCCACGGAGAAAAGATAAAAGATAGACTGGTGGGCCAATGGGCCAAGACTAGAGACCAGCGAGGCCCAGGCCAGGTCGCCCGACCAGGTGTCGAAGCTTCTGTCAGAGCTCTTTGACCTGCGGAGTCTTGGTGCGCCCACCAAGTTGTTGCCACGCGCATGCCGTCGAATATTCCATCGAGACGCTTTTGGCTGCCTATAAAAGGAGGGGCACCTCCCCCACTTCAAGACACACCACAAGAAGGCAAAGATCTCCATTCCAAAGGCTTAGAAATAGTTCTTAGTGTTTAGAAGACAAGGAGAGAGTGAGGGGTATCAAGGAGAAGTGCCTGTCCATATCTTCTCCAACATTGTACTACGGTGCTGCTCTCCAGGGGTGCTAGGACGAGTGTCGGGCCTGTCGACACCATGTCCAAGCTTGTACGTCTACAAAAGCTTCTTGGATCAAGTAAGTGTTTGTGCTTCTCCTGCATGTTCATTTTGTTTGTTGATTCAATAAGATCTAGTTCCTACGGCTTACGGGTTCATTGCTCTATATTGCTTAGAGTACCTTTGTCCTTTATTACGCGTGGGGTTAAGGTAGTAACTTACTTCATAGACGTGGTGTCTAAGATAGTGGTTACAGTTTTTTATTGCGTACTCCACGGTCTGTAGAGGCAGGCAGCATGTGATGACATCCCTATCTGTCCTTAAATCCTTCACGTTTAGGAACGTAGTAGTGCTGGAAGCGGGAGCAGCCTGGGGATGTAGAAGAAAACCGATGCCCGAAGTAATGCACTAGAAATTGACCTTACCTTATCTCAGACTTAGACATCGTGAGAAACCCCTCTCTATCCCTATCCGTTCTTAAATCCTTCACGTTCAGGAACGTAGCAGTGCTGGAAGCCATAGCAGCCTATGGATGCAGAAGGAAACCGGTGCCCGAAGTAATGCACTACGAATTGACCTTACCTTATCTCAGACTTAGACATCGTTAGAAACCCCTCTCTACCTAAGCCTACATATTCTTGTTGTCCCTGGATGAAGTTAGAAGATAGTACACACACGTTACTTGTGTTCGATCACCTTAGGAATACTCTTGAGGAAAGTGCTATAGCGGTACTCCGTGCGCTTGCTGATTTATCTGTGGTCGTAAGAAATGACAATAGTTTCTTGTGTCATGCCTATTATATGTAAACACAAACACAGTGGCTCAAATTCCCGTAGATGGTGGCAAGGGTTTTCCTTATCCAAACTAGAGAATGTTTGTTCCCGAACCATTAAGCTAAAATTGGGACTCAGTTCAAAGCCAGATGTGATTATTGGATGTGCAGAGGGTGGTGACTCCTAACACTCGCCCTTCGGAGCTGAATGTTTTAAGATAGACAACTCAATGGTAGAATATAGAGAAGAAATAAAAGATACAAGGAAGATTTTGAATCCTAAAGATAATGCAGCAACTGTTCCCCGGCAATGGCACCAGAAATGCTTGTTGGTATTTCTTATGACGACAGGTAAATCCGCAAGCGTACAAATTTTTGCTGTAGCACTTCCCTCAAAAGTATTCCTAAGGTTATCGAACACAAGGAACGTGTGTGCAAATCTAAGCAATCAAAATCTTCCGGGGATACCAAGTTTTAATGGATTGGGTAGAGAGGGATTCATAGGTTTTCTATATTTAGCCTAAGTTAAGGTCGATTCCTTAGCACACTAACTCGGGCACCAGTTTTCTGCTGTATCCACAAGCTGCACCGACTTCCAGCACTACTACATACCTAAATGTGAAGGATTTTAATAGACCGATAGAGCTGTCACCAGCTACTGCCTACCTCTATAGACTGTGGAGTACGCAATAAACAAAGGTAATTACTTGTCTAAAGACCACGCCTACGCAGTAAATTACAAGTTTCATCTAGTGCACAAATTTAGACTAAAGCACTCTAAGTCAATTTTAGAGCGTTGATCCACTAGGTAGTAAGAATCTGATCTTCTAAGTCTAAGAACGTAAAACAAGCTGAGCAATCACATTGACTTACTTGAAAATAAGCAATCCCACTTAGAGGTACTAGTCAAAGAAGTGGCAGAATAATTCTCCGAAGATGTACACAATGTTGAATTCGTGTTGACAGCCCTGACACTCTACTCTTGATCACTTGGACAGCACCGATGTACATCTTGGGGAAGGCTTAGACTACTTTGGAGACTCCTCCTTGTCTCTCACACTCTCTCCTTGATTCTAGCACTATCTCTAATGCTAGACTTAACAATGGAGCTCTAATTCTAACTTGAAACGTGTCTTGAAGCGAGGGGGAGAGGTTCTATTTATAGCCTTCAGGAGGTTAGTGCAGGAGACTTGGATTGCGCACCAAGCCACCGCCTCTGACTTCAAAAAACGCAGGACAGCCAACACGTGGAAGGAGACCACGCAAAGCGCTGACCGTGGGTCGGCCAACCTAGCACGGGCCCCACTCACCTTCTTTGGTCCACTGACCCACCAGGCTATCTTTATTCTTTTCCTACAGGATTCCTTCTATCTTCTGAGGTTTTGCAGTTAAGTCCTTTCTTCTCCTCCTAATTACGGAAAAATATGGATAATTCATTCCTGCATACAAAATTCACAAAAACTCATGAAAAATATTAGAAATAAATCCTACCACTATGTTAGGTGTTGGATTTCATCATTTTATGCATAAATGTTGGTGGAAAATTTTGAGTTTAATGATTGCCAACACTGTTCTGTGGCCTCCACTTGCTTTGATAGAACCACAACTAGCTCAGCCTTTGCCATCTTCTCAGCTTCCAATTCTGCTTCAATGTTCTCTACAGTGGTTCTTGGATTGAGATTCTAGAAACCCACATTTCGAAGGAACTGTATCTACTTAGTCTTTTCAGCAAGTACATCAGCTACAGCTTGAGTTGCAGAAATGGATTGTTCGCCTTCTGTAGGTGTAGACATCTTGTTTTCCATTTCAATCTAGCATACAAGAAACAAGCAGGGTTCATGATCAAAAGAAGTAGCTAAAAATATGCATAAGATCTGTAGTTTTTGGAAAAGGCTTACTATAGATGATTCTACAGCAGATTTTTTGTTGTTGTGGTGGCACCTTTGAACAGATCCAAGGCATCTAGTTCTTCATCACTGTACTTGCCTCCCTGGAAATAATATTCGTAATCAACATGCTTACTTGTTCACAACACATCGTAGTAGCAAAAATTCAGAGAAACAATATCTGATCTAAAACAGATTTAACATATAAAGATGTTGGTAAAATAAATATCAGGAAGCTAGAAATATCATATAAAACATGAAGTAAAAGCCAGTTCACTTTGAATAAAAAGAATATGCAATGAGCAATGAGATACTGACATATACTTCCAGCAAGTATTATGAATCACATGGAAGATAATCATATGAAAGAAATAGAAATGAAAGCAGCAAGTATATTTTGCTCTGGACAAGGAATATACTGCACATTGAGTATCTAACTTACCAAATTTTCAACATGGACCATATAGCTACGATAACCAGTGGTTTGATGGAACTTAACTTGGCTTCGGTTGCCTTTATTCTTTTGAGATGTCCCATGCATCAAAGATAGAATATTTGTAAGGCAGTGGCAAAGCAACAACCACAACAACAGAGTTATACTTTTAAGAAGAAATATACTATTTTTCTAGCAGTGGCCCAGCTGTCCACAAATTCATTCCATTGATCATTAGTCATTGATTTAATTGGAGAAGTCTTAGCACCAAATGTATTGGGAAAGGATCAAAATACTTTTTTCTTGAGCCTATACCATTGTTGGCGGACAGCCACATTCATCATCTACAAACAAGCCTTTTGAACTGCCCCATCACTTGTGTTGATATCAAACTTTGCCTATCGAGAAACAAAGGGCAAGTATAAAAATATTATTATCTACAAAATAATGTAGCTTCAGATTGAAGGGGGCAAGTCATAGAGATTGTACTTACACCAAGTTTTCCTATAAATAGTTTAAACAGCCCAGGTAGGTTCTACAGTTGCGAACTTTGCAGCAACAAGAGGTACCTCAGGCTTTGTCCTCCTTCAGAAATGATAACAGGTAGTTTGCCACGCCTAGCTTGGTTCATCCTTTCGAGGCCATGTCCCATATTTGGTCCCCTCTAGCGGTGCCCTTTTGCTCCTAGTTGTAAATAAACATAAAAACTGCAATTAGTGAGGTGAAATAGCAAATGACCTATAAATATAAATGTAAACTGAACAGATCAAAATGTAATTTGAATAGGTCTGAATATAAACTGAACAAATAATGACCCATGGATGTAAAACAGATTGTTGCATATTTTTTGAGCTAAATACAAGCTGTACAAACAGAAGCATTAGTAAAAAGTCTTGTCTCAACAATATTAAATGCAACAAATGACAGAGGTCATGTGTTTAAATCAAAAGTGAAGATACATATGAACCATATAAGTGTCCTCTTTCATACAGGCACAGCAAAGAACCAGTGTCCATGTAATTATATTACATAGTATCAAGTGAGTAGCAGCTAAAAAAAAAGAATAACCTTTGTTGGACAGCCCGTTGTCTCCACCATGGTGGGTAACTCCACCTCCAGTGACCATGCCACCATCATTCTGGCGTAGGCCATCATCTAAAACAATTGTTAACAATTGTTAGTAAGAATGCAGTAATCATGAAATGCAAGCAAATACAATTATAGAAAGAAATAACCACCATCATTGGTTATATGGTTGTGCACATGGGACTGGGGCATCACATCACTTGCATTAGCCATATAGCTGTTGTTACCAACTTGGTCAGCGCCACCTACTGAAATAATTGGCAACCAGTAAGACAAAATTTGTCAAGCAATCAACAGTATTAAAAAGGCAACAAGAATGATGTTGGTAGAACTAGCCTTCAATATTACCAACAACTCCATCTTGGCTGACACCATGTAGTGATGGAGTGTGCATACTATTGTCACTTGGTGTCAGACTTAATTTGAAAAGTTTCTTTTGTGACCTTGTAATTCTAGTAGGCTGTTGCTCTGCATAAACTCTCTTAGAATGAGGTTTGATTCCACCAGGACGCGTGACAGCACTTCTCTTGTTACTTTGCACACAAGTCTTAATGTTCTTTGAGCCCTGCCAGTAACGGAAGTAATGATCAATCAAAAGAGTGCATAGATATATATTCTACTAGAAGAGAAAGTACATGTAAATCATTAAAAAGAAACTGCTGAAGGAATCAGCACCATAACACTGTTATCATCAGACCACTCTCCTTCACCAATATCATCTTCTGAAGCTTCATACACAGGATCAGCATCTTCCCTACTACGATTTCTCTTATTCATGTCAGTGGTAATTGGAGGACTCTTCGCAAATGCATAGGCTAAATCTGGAATTCCAAGTTGACACAGTCTTGCACTGTTCTGCATACATTGTAACAGGCGCTTTTGTTCGTATGGATGCAGTGGCGGTTCGAACATGAAAATAAACATGAAACATAGATTGTATTGATCAATCGTTAAACTCTAGCACTAACATTAATCAATCATTAAACCTAGCACTATCCAGGCGCACTTACCTAGCCCAGAAATGCACAGGAACAGAAATCAAGAGTGAGATTGGTTCAGAATGTACCTTCAATCCGACGTCGTTGTGGATTCTTAGGTGCAGAAGTTGGCATGAGAAGTTGTTCACGATGGCGTGGTGGATGGGTGTGGTGACAGAGCACTGGCGTAGGAGCCCCAGATGTGGCGACGGCGTGGTGGCGGCAGAGGTGGAAGGACAGGGGGTGGCGGCGGTGGTGGGGGAGCGAGCGAGTGGGAAGGCAGCAGAGTTGGCAACGGCAGCAGCGTGGTGGCATGGTGTGGCAACAGGAGAGGGGGCAGCGAGGTGGCGGGCTGCCATGACCGTAGAGGGGGCGGCAAGGCGGTGGTGGAGGGGCGGCGAGGTGGCAGAGGTGGCAGCGACAGGAGAGGGATGGCAAGGTGGCGGAGACAGGAGAATGGCGGCGAGGTGGTGGTCTGCCATGACTGGAGACGGGGTGGCGGTAGTGGTGGAGGTGCAGCGAGGTGGCGGTGGTGGAGGGGCGGCAAGGTGACGGCGACAGGAGAGGGTTGAGGATTGAGGAAAAGAACTGGAGGCGGGCACTGTAGGATTTCCTGGTGTGCGGGAGTTAAAATTGGAGGCGGGGCGAGCGGGAGCAAAAAATTTGGAGGCGGGCCGGGCTGGAGAATTGGATGTGCGCGCGGCGTACGGTAGGGAAAAATAGGAGTCAGCCCCACCTGACAGTGGCTCATGCAGAGTCCCAATTTCCTTTTTTCGTTTATTCACTTGTGCACGTGAACAAAAATTTAAAAAAATTATAATGTTTCAAGAAGCTATTTTAGACTTATTCACCAAATATGAGTTTCAAAATCGTCATAAGTATGATAGGAATAAAAACTGCAAGAAAAAGTGATTTTTTTTCTAATTTTTATCTCTAAAATATGGTGATGTTTGAATCTAAATTTGTTCTTGCACCTTTGCATGTTTAAACCAAACTCTGCAAATTGTTTCAAATTTGTTGAATGCTTTTTATCATGAAAGTGTATTAGAATTTGAGTATGTGGCATACATGTTATAGTCCTTATAGTCAAAATATGGGTGCATTAAACTCGCACAATTGTAGGTGCATGAAAAAAATCAAAAAATTATTGTGTAGAAATGTACAAGTTGAAGATATACACAAATTTCCATTGACAAAATCAAATTTGGTTGACATATACAAAACAGTGAAGGAAATTTTGAAAAGTGACAATTAACAAGAACAGGGGAAGAATTCAGCTAGCTGTATGAATCGAGGACTCTTTCGATGCCATCGGAGCATTCTACTATCTCTGTCCCAAAATAAATATCATTTTAAACTTACATTAACATTTGACTGTTCATCTTAATCAAAACATTTATGAAAATATTATTTATATTATCATAAAATGTTTTATTATTAGAAATAATTTAAGCATGACAATTAAGCATGTCTTTTGGACATCAACATTTCTAGTAAGGTTTTATTATTGGAAATATTTTAAACATGACTTTTGGTCTGTGGCAAAAAAATTGAAATTCCGATGCCATCAGGTCGATTAACAAGGAAAAAAAATTGCAACAACAGTCAAATTTTGATGCCTTCAGGTCAATTAATCAGGAAAAAATTAAAAATTTGGGACTAGCATATGGGTTACTGAAAACAGTATCACTTACATATTTTTAGATACCATGACTTTCACGTGCACATGGTACAATTGAATGCAAAAGAGCGTCGTGTTCTGATAATGCCAAAATTTATAACTAAGGTTCAAGCACGCAACATTACAGAGGCAAACATGAACATGTTTAATTTGAGTTTCTGCAAACAGTACAACTGTACAAAATGCTGCTATCAAGCAAGGTATTGTTGATTGTTCAGACAACAGTAAAATGGCCATCCTCAATATGCTTCTCATTCGTCTTCTTTTCAGTGCCATCCTCAATATTCTTCTCATTTCATGGGTGACGTCTGCTTCAGTTTTTTCAGTTTTGGATTCTACCAGTTCAGAGGTCTTATGAAAAATGACAAATACATTAGGAACTGAGGGAGATGAGTAATAACATCACACTATTCCCTGACCTGAGCCCCTCATGAACAGATACAATGCATGAACTGAATCCCTCATGAACAAGAAAAAGAAACTATATTGAGCTGTAGAAAACAAGAAAAACCAATACTGACCAATGCATCAATTGAACCCCTCATGAACAGATACATACTAGACTATTGATTTTTGGCCCATGTACTGAACAGAATAACCTCATTTGTGGCTACTCATCGTCACTGTCGACCTCATTTTTAGCACCCTCTTCATCATCGCTGCACTACTGCAAAAGTGTGTCATCTTCTTCGTCGTCCGTATTAGTGTCATGCATTTCTTTCCTTTTTTTCTCTCATTGCACGAGCAATTTCAGCAGCTTCAAAAATACAGCCTAGTTCATCATCTCTATTTAAGGGACTCCCGCATGTAGTGTCAGAAACTGCTTTCTGTGTACCCTCCACTTCATAGCAATCATCCTCTTGATATGCACAACTTGCCAAAGTCTCAGTTTCACAAACATTATAAAGATGTCTATGGTCAAAAGTCTGCACAACCTGCCAATTTTGATCCTTTCTAGCCTGAGTGTATGTCAAATAAAAGACCTCTCCAGCCTGAGTAGCCAAAATCAAAGAATCATTCTTGTACCAAAGAGCTCCAATATTTATGTTTTTGAAAAACCATCATCTCTTTCTGTCCTCTTCCCATCTAGTTTATACCAGTCACATTTGAATAAAACAACCGACCTCCCTTCTTCATCATTGCTGTTATATTCCAACTAAATTATCTCTTTCAAGATTCCAAAAAAAATCAATGCATTGACCGTTATGTGTACCTCGTGACATTACTCCACTGTTCTGAGTCTTCTTATTCTTGTCACGATCCATAGTGTTAAACCGCACACCATTTCATCATGTGGGGCAAGCATTACAGCCGCAGGCCAAGAGGCCTGGGCGCAGAAACCTGATAGGAAGGTAACTAGCCTTGCCTAAAATCTAGTATTCCAGTCAGGAAAACAATTATCATTACCAAAAGTTTAGGAGATTTAGTTTCCCATAAGTTTTGGAGATCTGGTTTACCATAAGTTTAGGAGCTCTAGTTGGCTAAGAGCCTATAAAAGAATGTAACAGGCATCAAGGAAAGGCAAGCAATAGATGAATTATCTTCCTTTCTTCCTCCTTCCACCATAGGGTGCAGAGGGGAAAACCTCGCCCCATTACCGATCCAACTTACGAGCTACGTGGCCGGGGGCCTGCTGTCTTGGGCACCGACGCCCTTGACACATTCACTATGCATGTGGAGTATTTTCGGACTCTGAAATCAGGACCACATGCTAAGGAAAACAGATCATCATTTACCTCTTCTTCATTTGTAAAACGCAACCTCATGATCTGCCACACGCAAGACACATATATGAGATACTTTCATAAAAATATATGGCAGATTCAAATCCCCAAAAAAGATGTGAACATACAGATCCAAGTCTGAAATCCCAGCCTGACTGTTCCCTCAATCTTAGGGACTCCATCTCTCACTAATTCATCTCTGAATATCCTGCACAAAAATAGGAGTTACCAACTGTACAGTACACAATACTTTAGAAAACTATATGAGACAGTTATTAGACATAATTGACATATTTCTCAACTTGACTACAATTATTCAGCACATACCACACCATTTGATCAATTCCATTATGATCATATACAAGTTCAGTCGCAGATGTAAAATTAACTCCATGCCAAAAAACATCAACACCATAGGCTTCTTCATTAGAAAAACCTACATTTCTTGGTTACCTATTGAATCTTGTTTCTATATCATCCATATATTTAGAGCAAAATGTCAAGCGTTCATCAGCAATATAGTCCTTCGAAATTGAATCTTCGGGTCGTGCCCTATTCCTCACATAGCAATTCAAAGTATATAATGGCTTTTCAATTGGGTACATGCACCCATATTGCACAGGACTGGGAGTAATGCCTCATCAGGTAAATGTACATCAAGATGCACCACTACATCAAAAAAAGCCGGTGGGAAGATGTTCTCAAGCTTAACCAATATTATAGGGATCACTTTCTTCATTTCAGCCAATACATCCTTGTTAATAGTTCTACTGCATAATTCCCTGAAAAACTTACCAAACTCTTGCTATTGCTTCCTAAATATCCTTCTCCAAAAATCCTCTCATGGCACCTGGTAAGATTCTTCGCAAAAGAATATCACAGTCATATCTCTTCAGGCCTTGTACCTTGGTCCCCTCAGCATTTAAACATCTTGAGATGTTGGAAGCAAATCCATCTGGAAACTTTACCCCCTGTAAGAAATTACAAAATGCCTTCTTCTGTTGAGTGGACAAGGTGTATCGAGCATGAGGCATATGACAGGAATATCTATTCTCTCTAATATGCAACTCTCTTCTAATTCCTAAATCTTTTACATCCAGCCTAGCTTTAAGTGTGTCCTTTGTCTTCTCATCTATATTAAGAACTGTCCCAATTAAGTTTTCACATATATTTTTCTCAATGTGCATTACATCAAGATTATTCCTCAACTTCAAAATTTTCCAATAAGGTGACTTACACAAACTAACCATCCGGCTCCAAATTTGGATATGGTCCTCGTTCATGTCAAAACACTTCCTTTTCATGGTTACTTGTTGCATGCTAGGTCTAACATCTTTAACCTTCTCCAATTCAGCCAACAACCCTTCTGTAGAGAATTTACCTGGAGGATCATTGCTCTTATGAATTCCAACAAATTCATTGTTTCTCCGCAAAACATGTTCTCTTGGAAGGAAATGAAAGTGACCAAAATAACCAATTTTGTTTCTTAGGCCGTACGCAAGAGGGTGCTTATCACAATGAATGCATGCATAATAGCCTTTTATGGTACACCTTGAAAGTGTACTCAAAGTAGGGTAATCATGAATGCACCACAAAACTGCATCATGAAGCTTAAACACTGTAACACTAAGAGCATCATAGGTACGCACACCATTCCAAAGATCAAGTAAATCTTCAACTAGAGGCTCTAAAAATACATCAAAGTCCTTCCAAGGTGATTTAGGTCTAGGAATAAGCAAAGACATTATGAAATTTGATTCATTCATGCAAGCCCAAGATGCAAGGTTGTATGGCACAACAAATGCAGGCCACATGCTATATTTTGTATTCTTCTCAGAAAAGGGATTGAACCCATCAGTAGCAAGGCCAAGTCTAAGGTTTATTATCTGTCAAAATCTTGCCATGCCTCACCATCAGCTGGGTGTCTCATCTCCTTGTCACAAGGCTCCCGCTTTAGCTTGTGCCATTCTGCTTCTTCTGCTGTTTCTTTGGAAACAAACATCCTCTTTAACCTAGGTACCAATGGAAAGTGCGGCAACACTTGTTGTGGAATCTTCTTTTTTTTCAGGGTCTTTCCATCTTGACAAAGCACAAATCGGACAATTGTCAAGTTTGGCTATTGACTTCCTGAACAGAACACAATTATTTAAACAAACACGTATTGATTCATATCCAAGACCTAATTCTTTTAGTAGACTTTTTGCTACATTATATGACTTTGGGAGTGCATTGCATTTCTGGAATGCTTCAGATAATTACTTCAATATTGCAGTAAATGCAGAATTGCTGATCCTTGATTATGACTTCATGTAAAGAAGCTTTACCACAAAAGAGAACTTCGAAAATTTGGTGCAGCTGGGATAAAGTTGACGCCTTGTCTCTTTCATCACTTTGTCCATAAACAAGTCATTATCAAGTCCATCCTGATTTTTACAATCATGCTCATTTTGTGTTCCTGCAGTGTATGGGTCTTCTAAAATTTCTTCAAATGAGCGGAACCACAATTGTCATACCCTGTCAGATCAACATCCTCTTCTTCATTTTCATGCACAGCAGTAGGGTGCTCAATAACATATGCATCAAAGTTCTCTCCATGATGAATCCAACAGGTGTATGTACTTTCCATGCCATTCATCAATATATGCTTCTTCACAAGATCTTGTTGTAGATACTTTTGATTAAGGCATCGACTACATGGGCACAAAATTTCATCGTCTTCCTGAATTTTCCTTGAATGATGCTCATAAACTTCTTTACACCATTGATGTGTTCACGTGAAACAATCTACCATGTACCCAAATTCTATCCATCTAATCAAGCATGAAGAAAAACAGAAATTAAAAAGTTTGCACTAATTAAAAGGCTACATTCAACAAAGTCAATAACAAACTACAGGTATATACTTTGATGGCTGCCCAATGTTAACGTGAGGAAGAAGTGTCAGTGCAGAAAATCATCCTTTGAGATCCGTAATGCTGTCTGGCTATCCTCAGGTTGCCATGTCAATGTCGGGCATTGACGCTTCCACGGCAACGGACATGGTTTCCCAGCAAGGCTAGAATCCTCCCTTTTCAATTGATTTGTGCATGTACAGGATGCATTGGACGCATGGTGGTGGCAAAAGAGCTCAGCCTCGGCAGGCGTCGATGACATGACACTGCAGTGGATGGGCCGGAGAGATGCGATGTGGCAGTGATGTGTCGCAGGGAGATGAAAGGGCAGCGGTAGTGGTGGAGGCGGCGGCGCTGCTGGGCCTTGTTGACGGCGGTGGATCTGGGGCTTGGCGGGTGGTGGCGGGGGCCCTGAGCCTTGCCAGCGGCTGTAGCTCCCGGCCTTGGCGGGTGGCAGAGGTCGCCCTAAGGTTTGGCGATGGCGGTAGTATGGTCTTCTCGGGCAGCGGCACTGGAGCGGCAGGGGACGGCGGCGACGCTGAGACTGGGTGGGGGTGCGTCAATCAGTGTCGAGTGATGCAGGGGCGGGTGTGCGTCTGTGCCCGATGGGGAACGAGTCAACAAAAACTGGGACGTATAGATGTAGTAAGGAAAAATAATAGTCGAATAGTTCAACAACACAAGAGTTAACCCAGCGGATAAGTAGTGTGGGGTTGTTTCCTGAGGTTACGAGTTCAATCCACACAGCTGCATTTGTTTTATAATTTTAAAAAAAAACTCAGCAGCACACCTGACAGGTAGGTCCAGATGATCAGGTTGCCATGTCAGCAGGTATGTTAAGCAATTTTTTTTTAAATCCACCATACCGTGACGAGTTTAAATTCGTCATAGTAGTGCTTTTGATCCGTGACAGTTTCACACCAAGATTATGACAAATTTATAATTCATCTTTGAACCGTGTGACGGAAAATTAAGAATCATCATGGATAAACTGTATCTATGACGTTTTCTAAATTTATCACGGAGAATCAATCACAAATCACAAGATTTCTTGTAGTGTGCACTTTTGGAATCCTATCTGACGTTGTGCGAATTTACAATTGGCTAGTACTCCATCTTCACGATGACACAACGAATGCCAACAATGAGCATGTAGATGTGGTGTATGTAAAGCATCTCACATGGGTCACAACAATTTGACAAAGCTCAATGTAAAAGCAAGCAGCATATGTAGAGGGTTTTCAATGTAGCAATCATATGGCTTTGGTAGGAACATAACCTCATTGAAGAGTTCACAAAGCTTTTGATTTTAATTTTTAAAATAAAATTCCCAAGTGTTCTAAGCAGAAGAAAGCAAGATTCATATTATCATACCATATCTCATTCACTAAGAGTACATCTTCCACCGCCCCTGCAGGACGCTCCTCCAACATCAAGTGCCATTGGTGCCATGGCATGGCCATATGCAGCGAGCTTGCCCAACTCAACAGGCATACATTGCTACTGTAGATGGAGGATACATAAGCACTCTGAATGTTGAGGATGAAGAATATGATGATAAGATCTCTGACGATGATGATGGCCAAGTATTTAGTGATGATGATACTTCGGCCTATAGGAGCATCATTGTCCACCGAGCGCTCTTCCCATAGGTACACTTTGATAAGATTCAACGCTATAATCTGTTTCAGATTTACTTTGTAATCAAGAACTGGTATGCACGCGTGATTATTGATGGCTGGAGCTGCAAAAACTTAGCGAGTATTGATTTGATCACGGAGCTTGACTTACCCACAGAGCCACATCGACATCCGTACTATATCCAATGGTTAAACGACTCCGGTAAGGTAAAAGTAACTTGTTGAGTTCCTTTCTCCATTGGCGCCTATGTTGATTCTGTGGATTCTGATGTTATGTCTGTGCAAGCTTGTTCATTGTTGTTGGGTCGTCCATGGGAACGTGATAATGATGCTATTCACTTTGGTAAAAGTAATAAATATAACTTTGTGCATAAAGGAAAGAAAATAACTTTGCTACCTTTGACCCCAGCTGAAATTCTACAAGCTGATAGGGATAGACTTGCGAATGACAAGAAAGAACATCCTTCTACACCTGAAAATCAGAAAGCAATAAAATTGAAAAGAAATTGCAATAAAATCTGACCTTGCTGAAATTTATGATCACCATGCTTCATGTTATGCTTTGGTATGCAAAGATGCATTGTTTTCACTTGATGATCTTGCTTCTTCCTTGCCTGCCCTTGTTGCTAACCTTTTGCAGGAGTATCATGATGTTTTTTCACGTGTGATACCTCTAGGACTACCACCCATTCGAGTGATTGAGCACCAGATTGATTTGATTTCTAGAGCGAGCTTGCCAAACCGTGCCGCCTACAGAACCAACCCAGTGGAGACAAAGGAAATTCAGCGACAAGTACAAGACCTTTTGGACCGCGGGATGTATGTGAGAGCCTTAGTCCTTGTGCCGTTCCTGTTCTTTTGATTCCAAAGAAATATAGCTCTTAGCGTATGTGTGTTGATTGTAGAGCCATTAACAATATCACCATTAGATATCGTCATCATGTTCCTAGGTTAGACGACATGCTTGATGAGTTATGTGGTTCTATAGTTTTCTCTAAAATTGACTTGCATAGTGGATACCACCAAATAAGAATGAAATTGGGTGATGAATGGAAAACTGCTTTTAAAACTAAGTTCGGATAGTATGAGTGGTTAGTAATGCCTTTTGAATTGACTAATGCACCTAGCACTTTCATGCGTTTGATGAATGAGGTCTTACGTTCTTTCATTGGAAATATGTGGTGGTTTATTTTGATGATATATTGATTTATAGCTAGTTAATGAATGAACATTTATCTCATTTGCGTGCTGTTTTTTATGCTTTGCGAGATGCACGTTTGTTTGGTTACCTTGATAAGTGCATCTTTTGCACGGATCGAGTCTCTTTTCTTGGCTATGTTGTTGCTTCAAGGGGAATTGAAGTTGATAAAGCCAAGATAAATGCAACCAAGAGTTGGCCTACGCCCACAACGGTCTCACAAGTGCGTAGTTTTCTTGGGCTCGCTGGATTTTATCACCGCTTTGTCAAAGAATTTAGCACTATCGTTGCTCCATTGAATGAGTTGACAATGAAGGCTTTTGAGCACTATCGCTGGATTTATCACCGCTTTGTCAAAGAATTCAGCACTATCGCTGCTCCATTGAATGAGTTGATAAAGAAGGGCATTGCATTCCATTGGGGCCACACATAAGAGGAGTCCTTTGCCACTTTGAATGACAAGCTTACATATACACCGCTGCTCCAACTTCCGAATTTTGGTAAGGCTTTTGAGCATGAATGTGATGCTAGTGGAATTGGCATTGGTGGTGTGTTGATGCAAGAAGGAAAGCCTATTGCCTATTTTCGTAAAAAGTTGAATGGCCCTATTCTTAATTATTTCACGTATGATAAGAAATTGTATGCTCTTGTACGATACTTAGAAACTTGGCAATATTATTTGTGGCCTAAAGAATTTGTTGTTCATTCTGATCATGAACATATTCTTAAGCATATTTGTAGCCAAAATAACTTGAACCGTAGACATGCTAAGTGGATTAAATTTATTGAATCTTTTCCTTACATCATCAAAAATAAGAAAGGGAAGGATAATGTGATTGCCGATGCTTTGTCTAGACATTGTGCTATGTTGTCTCAACTTGATTGTGGGATTTTTGGACTCGAAATAATTAAGCAACAATATGTTTTAGATGCTGATTTTATGGATGTGTTGCTGCATTGTAATGAAGGTAAAACTTGGAACAAATTTGTGCTTAATGATGGCTTTTTTTAGTGCCAACCATCTTTGCGTTCCAGTTGGATCTGTTCATCTTTTGTTGTTATAGAAGGCGCATGGAGGAGAATTGGTGGGACACTTTGGAGTGAAGAAGACGGAAGATGTTTTGCCCACACATTTCTTTTGGCCAAAGATGAGACATGATGTTGAGCGCTTCGTAGCTCGCTGCACTAGATGTCAAAAAGTTAAGTCACAACTAAACCCACATGGTTTGTACATGCCTCTTCCCGTCCCTTCTATTCCTTGGGCTAATATTTCTATGGATTTTATCTTGGGATTACCTAGGACTAAGAGGGGGAGAGAGATAGTGTTTCTATGGTATTATATCGATTTTCTAAGACGGCACACTTTATACCATGTCATAAGACTGATGATGCTACGCATATTGCTGATCTATTCTTTTGAAAAATTGTTCGTTTGCATGGTATGCCTTCTACTATTGTTTTAGATCGTGATGCAAAATTCTTGAGTCACTTTTGGCACACCTTATGGAATAAGTTGGGTACGAAGTTGTTATTTTTGACTACATGTTACCCACAAATGGATGGCCAAACTGAGGTAGTGAACCGTACATTGTCTACAATGCTACATGCCATTTTGAAGAAAAACTTGAAGATATGGGAAGAATGTTTGCCTCATGTGGAGTTCGCATACAACCAGGCAGAACATTCCACCACTAATGTAAGTCCATTTGAGGTAGTATATGGTTTTAACTCTCATGCTCCAATTGATCTTTTGCCTTTACCTACTAACGAAAGAGTTCATAATGATGCTAAGGTGCGTGCTGATTTTATTCTCAAAATGCATGAAACAACGAAACAAAACATTGAAAAAATGAATGAGAAGTATAAACTTGTCGGTAGTAAAGGTAGACATGAAGTTAAATTTGTACCGGGTGATTTGGTTTGGTTGCACTTGAGAAACGATAGGTCTCTGGAGCTAAGAAAATCAATGCCTAGAGCTGCTGGTCCTTTTAAGGTACTTGAGAAGATTAATGATAATGCATATAAACTTGAGTTGCCTCCCGAGTTTTGGGTTAGTCCTACATTCAACATTGCAGATTTAAAACCATACATCGGAGATGAAGATGAGCTTGAGTCGAGGACAACTCTGATTCAAGAGGGGGACGATGATGAGAACGGATTCATTGGATACACACAATGCTCCTCCACCTACTATAGATGGTCCAATCACAAGAGCTCATGCACGATAATTAAACTTTGAGGTGAGCTCATTCCTAAACAAATGTTTTTCATCTTTTGAGAATAGATTGCTACTTAATGACTTTATCATGATTAGGAACATTGGAGAGGGTCAGAGGAAGCATAAAGGAGAACTTAGAGATGCTCAAGACTAGCAAGGCACGTTCCATCCTGGAGGAGATTTAATCCAACACGGAGTCGAGTTGCTCTCGAGTTCCAGGAGCATTCCGCACTAAAATGGATGCCTAGGTTGCATTCAGGATCCATTTTGAACGTTCTATATATGGATGGAAATTTAAGAAGATAACCTTTCCAATGGCCTAGTCTCATTTCCAAATTCTACCAGAGTCATTGGGAATAGTTAAAATAAGTTGACATCCAGAAACTGCCCTAGTGCTATGAGGCCATCTTTTGGCGTTTGGGCTGTGTATCTTTCCGAGGCCCATTAGTATTAGGATTTACCCCCTAAGCCCTAACCTCTTTATAAACAGTAGCCACAATCATTAGACTCAGGTTTTGATTAGATTAATCTGTTTTAAAACAATTTCACCGCTAGACAGTTTGTGAGATTCCAACTTTGTGAATTCGATTCAGATTTCACACCTATGTTGCGTTCTTCTTTGTTCTTGCTTGTGTTCTTCGATTCACTTGCAGGGATTAGCCTTCTTGATGAGGTCAACCAGGTGTTGCACGGTTGATAACTATAGGAAAAGTGGTGTTGTAATGGTTGGGTTTGAATCATGTTGATTTGAGGCCGGATCGATTGTATGTAGCATCTCCACCAAATCGAGAGTGATCACGACCTGATGGAAGATCGGGAACCACATACACATCCGAGTCTTGGAGTCGAGGGTGTTGTCCGACCCTTTGGCCTTGTGGACTTCTATCAGTTCGGCCGACCGGCGAAGGTCATGGCTAGCTCGTAGCTTTCCTCCTCGCACGCGAGCACTTGTTAGAAATGCAACGCCTTAGTGATAACACTGTTGGGACCTGAAATCTTCAGCTTCAAGTAGATGTAGTTGGGGACGGACATGAACTCGGCGTAGCACAAGCATCCGAGGACGGCGTGGTAGGTGCCCACGGACCACCTCGATGGTGAGTTTCTCCATACTGAAGTTGTTCCGGTCAACGAAGGTGACCGAGAGGTCGATCTGTCCAAGAAGACGGCGTGGTCCCTGAGGATGACACCATGAAATGGAGTGTTACTGTTGGTATTTCATATGACCACAGATAAATCCGCAATCGCATGGAATATAGCTGCAGCACTTCCCTTAGAGTATTCCAAGGTTATCGAACATGAGGAACGTGTGTGTACTATCTTCTAATTTTATTTCATCCAGGGACAACAAGAACTAGGTAGCCTTGGGTAGAGAGGGATCTCAAGATGACTAAGTCTCAGTCAAGGTAAGGTAAATTCCTAGTGCACTACTTCGGGCACCTATTTCCTCCTGAATCCACAGGCTGCTCCGGCTTCCAGCACTACTACGTACCCAAACGTGAAGGATTAAAAAAGGGCTGTCACCACCTGCTGCCTATCTCGACAGACTGTCGAGTACATAATAAATGAAGGTAACCACTATCCTAGACAGCACATCTACGAAGTAAGTTACTACCATAACCCCGCTAGCAAAATATGACTAAGGTAGTCTAAGCAAAAATAGAGTGATAAACCCATAAGCAGTAAGAACTAGATCTTATTGAATCAACATACTATATGAATATGCAAGAGAATCACAAACACTTACTTGGACCAAGAAGCATTTGTAAACGTACAGGCTTGGAGATGGTGTCGACAGGCCCAACACTTGTCCCAGCACCCCTCGAGAGCGGCACGAAAGTAAAATGTTGGAGAAGACACAGACATGCCCGCATCTCCTCCGCACAATCCACGGAGACACTCGTCGGGGTACAAGCATGGAGAAGATGTTGACAAGGCCGGCACTTCTCTTTGATACTCCTCACTCTCTCGCTATCTTCTAAACACTAAGAACTAGTGCTAATGGCCTTTGGAATGGAGATCTTTGCCTTCTTGTGGTGTGTCTTGAAGTGGGGAAGGTGCCCCTCCTTTTATAGTGAGCCAAAGGTGGTTGAGAAATGGAATAGCCTTGAATGAAATCTTCTTTTTCTCTCTTTAAATGATTCTCTCAAGTCGCTCGATGTGTATGATTCCTCACCAACGCACTGAGTTACCTCAATCATCCTACTTCTAATAAGGCTTTTTGTGGGGCTCAAGGTAGGAATCTAATTGAGGCATACTTGTTTTACGTATATTGCAAAGTCAAAAATCGGATCCATGGAGATATCAAATCACACAACATGATCAAGATGTATATATATATATAGATAATGTGTGGATGAAGTGTTTAGGTGGATGAATGGATGGATGCACAAGAATACTCCATTCAACATGATCTTCCTCTCCACTTGATTTTTATTCAGAGAACACGGCTATCTTTCTTTCTTTTTTCTTTCTTTTTTTCTTTTTTCATGCTCGAGAATACTTTCTCTTTTTGAGCATTGGTTTTTTCTCTCTTTTTTTTCTTCACTCTTTTTTTCAAGCCTATGTCTCATTGCAAAACTATTGGAGAGAGATCATAACCTTATAGAGTATCTATATAGTGGATGGATGAGGTTGCAATGCAAACTTCCAGAATAGAAGTGAGCATGTGGGTATGGTGTACATGATCTTGATCAATGAAGTATGAAAAGCACCTCACTAGGTTCACAACAGTTTGACAAAGTTCAATGTAAAAGCAAGCAGCATATGTGGAGGATGTTCAATGTAGCCATCATATGGCTTTAGTAGGAACATAACATCGTTGAGGAGTTTGTAGAGCTTTTGATTTTAATTTTTTTCAAAACAAAATTCCCAAGTGTTCTAAGCAGAAGAGATCAAGATTCATATAATCATACCATATCTCATTCAACAACAACCTAGATTTTGCAAAGGAGGACTGACTCCAGAGACTCATTATGAAAGCATGATTCTTATATTCCTTCTAGAAAGAAACTCACATGCTCATCTATTGAGTCTTTTATATTGGACTCTGGACTCCAGAGCCGATGCCTCAAAGCAATCCATGGCCCAAATATTTTCCCTCTCAAGAGGTTCAAAATGAAAGCTCACTGTTGATTCTTGGTCACCATCGAGAACTACAGGTGGCAGGCCAAAGGGATGAGGCTTGGTACACGTCGAGAGTAATGATGGCCACTTAAACATATGAAGCGCTTCTCCTGAATCGCCTTCCTCTCGAGTGGAAAGTCGGACGGACTCAGAAGATGTGAAGGGGATGCAAACATCACCTTCTCGAACAGGTCGCACTTGGGAGAGGGTTTCACAGAAGAGATAGCAGCTGCAAAAGTGGTGTTCCCAAGCTTTTCATTAATTCTTCCTCTATCTATATTTAAACGGAGAGGATGCTCTAGCGGGTAGCCTATGAGAAGATAAAAATCAAGGGTAGGAAGGATGTGGAAATCCAGGTGAACCTCAATTTTGTCTACTCTAATGGATATGGCCCTTACTATCCCACAGCTTTCAAGGATGAGTCCGGAGGGGGCTTCTAAAGAGTTTGTCTGTCAGGTACAGAGGCATGTTTCCAATAGACAAAAGCGTAAAGCTCTCGGATATGGCATTGTCCCTAATGGTGGAATTATGTAGGACTTCTACGGTAACTCCCCTAATGAAACAAGACATGGCTGCGGATGGTGAAATGATTTGGATTGCTTTGGAGGAGCGCTCCACCTATCTTGACCACTCCTTGCTTGCACATGAAAATGCGTCCTTCACTTCCGTCTTGTCAACTTGATGTTGGGAATGATTTTGTGTAGGATGGGGTTCCGTAGGTTTCTTTTGCCAGAAGGATTTCAAGGTGTTTTCATGATTGGTTTTGACTGGCAAGTCCAAAGGTTAAATTTCTTCTTCCTTTGGTGTTTGTGGTTCGGGTAAGGGTTCAACAATTGAATCTTTAGGTGCGCGTGGTAAAGGCTTTTATTTGGCTGAAGAGCTCTCCTCATAGCTTGCCTTGATATCAGTGTGGAGGGGCCTGTTTGAGTCTAAGAAGGAAGTGTTGTTCAGGATGCTGTCTAGGATATTTCTCCCTTCCTCTATCGTCTTGTCCATGAATGATTCTCCACCACAGATGTCAAGGTATAGGGCAGATTCCTTTCTAAGACCGAAATAAAAATGTTGCGGCAACATATGTTCTGGTATAGACAAGTTAAGGAATGTTTGGATTAACTCTAAGAACCTAGCCTAGGCTGCATCTATGGTTTCCTTCTTTGTCTACAGGAATCCAACAGCTTCTCATCGCAAAGGAATGACATGGGTCAGGGGAAAGAAAGTGAGACAAAAGTAGTCTCAAAGAACTCGTGCTTCGGAGCAGAGAGTTTATGTATGGGTAGCTCCATGGTAGAAATGCAAGAAAGAAATAAAGAAGAATAAAAGGTACAAGGACGAACTAGGCTCAAAGATAGTACAATAATTGTTCCCCGGCAACGGTGCCAGAAATGTTTGTTGGTATTTTTTACGACCACAAATAAATCCGCAAGCGTATGGAATACTGTTGTAGCACTTCCCTTAGAGTATTTAAGGTTATTGAACACGGGGAACATGTGTGCACTTTCTTCTAACTTTACTTCATCTAGGGACAACAAGAATTAGGTAGGCTTGGGTAGAGAGCGATTCTCAAGATGGCTAAGTTCGGGCACCGGTTTTCTCCTGCATCCATTGGCTACTCCGGCTTCTAGCACTACTATGTACCTGAATGTGAAGGATTTCAAAGGACGGATAGAGCTGTCAACACCTACCGCCTACCTCTACAGACTGTGGAGAACGCAATAAACAATGGTAACCGCTATCCTAGTCACCACGTCTACGAAGTAAGTTACTACATTAATCCCGTTAGCAATAAGGGACTAAGGTACTCTATGTGATAGAGCAATGAACCTATAAGTAGTAGGAACTAGATCTTACTGAATCAACAGACTAATGAACATGCAAGAGAATCACAAATAATTACTTGAATCCAAGAAGCATTTGTAGAGGTACAAGCTTGGAGATGGTGTCGACAGGCCTGACGCTTATCCTAGCACCCCTCGGGAGCAGCACCGATGTACAGTGTTGGATAGACACAGACAGGCCTGCCTCTCCTCTGCACGATCCTCGGAGGTACTCGTCAGGGTACAACATGGAGAAGATGCCGATTAAGGCCGGCACATCTCCTTGATACCCATCACTCTCTCCCTTTTTTCTAAACACTAAGAACTAGTGCTAATGGCCTGCAGAATGGAGTTGTTTGCCTTCTTGTGTTGTGTCTTGAAGTAGGGGAGGTGCCTCTCCTTTTATAGCCAGTCAAAGGCGGATCCTGAAGGAAATATTCACCAACATACCAAAAGGAAGAACTTGGCGGGCGCGCAAAGGTTCCACCAGTCAAAACTTGGCCCAAAAGGTGCGAACCA
>BCLF01000224.1:7707-18559 GCA_001602275.1 Zoysia japonica
CGGCGCACCTATCGCGCGGAGCGGCCGGCTCGCCGACCAGCAGCGGTGCGCTCACCGGGACTGCTCGCCGGCGACTAAAACAAGGAGGAGACGACACTAAAAGGATCACAGCGGCCGGGGGTGCTCGCTGAGGGGGTCGACGCGGTGGAGGTCTCACCGGAGCACGGCCGGCGACGAGAAGGCAGTCGGAGCGGGGTTTGGTGAGGTTGTGCGGCCAGAGGGGTTGGCGAAACCCAACATGAAAATCACCGAGAGCTCCACTAGGACATGGAGAATGCCAGCACGAGGGTTGTAGTCAACAGAAAAGCCCGAGAGCAGAGCTTGACGATGGGGTGGCGCGGGTTACACGGCCGGTTGACGTCGAGCTCTAAATTTCTGTGAAAAAGCTCTCCGATTCGGTCGATGGGCACGGTTAGAAGGTGAGTCGGGGTAGTAAGTGCCTGAATGAGCGAGAGAAGGAAGGATTCCCACCCGGGGCACGCCGAATTTGCAGGAGGCCGTCCGGCGACGTCGAGCTTCCGAAAACTTGGGGAAAGTTGAAATCGGTGCGGTGCTCTGGGAGAGAATGGGGTTGGGGCCGGGGAGAACAGAAGATAGTGCCGGCACCACTTCCTGTCACGGATTGGGGGCCAGAGACGGCTTGGCCAGAGTGCTCCGCGGTGGCGTCAGAGAGAGAGGTGGTGGCCGGAGGCAGAAGAGAGAAATGAGGGAGGAGGAAGGAGCTCGGCCGGAGGGGGTAGGGTGCGGGGAGGCTGGGACACGCGGCAGCCGGGTCAACCTGGCACCGTGCATGAGCTCCACCGAGGGAGTCGCGGTGGTAGCGAGAGAGAGGAGCACAGAGGTGCGCTGGCGCGAGAGGTAGGAGGAGGAGCTGTGAGTTGAGGCTGAGAGGTGGGTCCCGTGGGATTTCTCTTTTTCCTGATTTTCGCTGATTTTCTGCGCAGCTATCTGTTTTAATCCGAAAGCACAACTTCCTGAGCTCTAAAAATTTTGAAATTTTGTAGGATCTTATAACTTTTCAAAAGAAACATTTTTTATTTTGGGACCAAGTTCAAAATATAAATAAATAAAATTATATTGAATTTTAAAGACAGGCAATCTTTTGGAGCGAAATAATTTATGTAAAACCTTTAAACCTCAAATAAAATTTTACGAAAACTTCTAAAATTCAAATTGTTGTAAAAGATTTCAAGAAAGAATTTTGTTTCACCACATTTCATTGAAAATTTTGAACTCACATTTTTAAATTCAAACTTAAATGCAAACTAGCTGGAATTGATTTAAATCCTTTTTAGCTCGGTTTCCGTGATTTCGAATTTGAACAAAATGACTTCTTATTCAGAAACACGAAGTGTTACACCCCAAGGCTTAATTTTTGGATCGGAGATCTGACAACATAGAGATAAGCCAAACTGTTTTGATCATTATCTCATCTCACCATTCTAGTTATTGTGTGACTGTTGGACCATTCCATTACTGGTCAGGCCCCTTGGAGCTCTTGTAGGTAACTTATTCCACGAGCAATTCTCTCAACGTGTATGAGGATATAACAAAAGTTGGTTAATTTTAAATAGGCAAGAACACATGCATAATTGATATGCTCATGAGCCACCACAACTATGATTGGATTTGGTTGCATGGGCTCAAATAGATGTTTAGAGTTGCAGGATGTTTGCAGTGTATGATAAGATTTGGGTCATACACAATATGGTACAATAGCAATACTATAAGTTGATGATCGTAGTGGCATCATGCCTAGGTGGTGCCAATCATTAGAGTTTCAAATAGTTTGATGAAAGCATGAAGAGCAAATCACTCACCGGTGAGGGAACCAAACAAGGATGGGGTCCCATCCAATAAATGGAAAACTTGTCCGCCTAGTAACTTTACATAATACCTCTCAAACCTGTCGCTTTGCAGTTCCTATTCTTCAACCGTAAAATTTACCACAGCCCTGCAATTTGGGCCCATCAGAGCCCATGTAGCTTGTCTCTAGACCTTTACCCTAGTTGACCTCCGCGTCGCCATCTATATATTTGCCCCTCAGCCTTCAATTCCTCGGCACTAGATAGATCTTCCTCATGGTAGGTCATGGTTCACCATTAGAGGGATCTCTACCAAACGCTCGATCACCACCACACCAATAGACGGACGTTCACACCAATCCACTATAGATCTCCACCTTGCAGCAGATCTACGCCTTGTTGCTCGTGATTAGATGGTCTCTATTCACTGAGATCTCCTCCCCTGTTGCTGGATCTTCGGCTCTCATCTGAGTTGGGCTGACACCTCACTTCGAGGGACGCTGTGCAGGGAGCATCACAAGGCATTAAGGTGAGTTATATGTCAGCCCCTCCTTGCAGCCATCACCCAAGAAGAGGAGGTTGTGTCGATGTCCGCCAACAAGATGGGTAAATACCGTTATTGTTTTTATACTTTTTATGGTATTGTTCTTTTTCTTAATCGAGCATCCCTTTGGATGATATGGAAAATATTTTACTAAATGGAATTTTCTATTGAATAATTTTTTTGTGAGCTGGAACCTATTTTATTTGTATCATGTTTCTGTTCTTCTTTAGTGTGATTCTGTTTTTTAGATCACACATAAGGTTGAAGGGATTAAAACAAAAGCTATCTTATTTTGGTTTTTGATCCATTCTAGCTTTTGCTACTCTGCACATCAAAATGGGGAGAGAAAGCATGTTGAGAGAGAAGGAGCAGTATGTATTGATATACTTGAATTGATGCAAGAAAAGTTGCTTCTATTTTTTCAGGCAAGAAGAAGCAAAAAAGTGTCTCCATGGCAATGGCATCTTGGGAAGACCTGTCGCTCGATCTGCTCGGCCGCATTGTGGACTGCCTTGACTTCAAGAGCTACATGAGTGTACGGGGCACCTGTCTAGCGTGGCGCCGCGCTCTAGCGCCGTTGAACCCGACGGTCCTCGTTGTTTCCAATGAACATCGCCGGTTTTCTTTCCGCTCCAACACCCCCGACATCACAGGCATGCCCTTCAGGTCCACACGGACCTTGTTCTACAACAACAGCAGCTGCTGCGTCGGCTCCAGCAACGGCTGGATCATAGTCGCCGTCAGACGCCCAGGGCATGAGCGGTTGATCCCCACCGTCTTCGTCCTCCTCAATCCGATCACCGCTGAGGAGATTGTCCTACCGCCACTGATCGTCAAGGGTATCTGGGTCTGGAATGCTTCCAAGGTGGTCATTGCGCCCAACCCCTCCAAGGACAAGTTCACCGCCGCTGCCATCTGCGGCGCAACAAAAATCGCCTATGTCACCGCGGGGGCTACGAGGTGGGCTGTGCGGGAGCCCACCTCTTTCTCCCAAGCAGACTACTTCACCGACCTTGTCTGCCATGATCCAGGCTTGGTCTACTGCCTCACGGACTGTGGAGACGTGTATGTCCTACGAGTCGCTGAGCCGCCACCAGCAGATGCTTCCACGGTTCAACAGGGTTCATCAGAGACCTCGCAGCAGCAAGAGCTTGCCTCTGCTGTTGACACAATTCCTGCACCAATTCTGGTATGGCATTTCAGTAACTACCTGTCAAGGATCTCCTTGTCTGATGTCTCTGACATGTTTCGGCGATATCACGCTGAGCTACGTCTGTCGCGTTCAGCTGCTTCTGAACAAGGTCCTGACCTGAACGCTCCTGCAACCCTTGCGCCCTTGTTATCCAGGAGGAGGTTCCCGTCCTTCCGGTTCCATCCGGAAAATGCCTTTGCTCAGCCATATGTAGCCATATCACGGCTGATTACTGTCAATTATCTGGTGGTCTGCGAGAGTAATCTGTACCAAGTCTGGAAGTACACAAGCTGCCCCGTTACTCTGCATCTGCCGAAAGGGGGTAAGCATCGCATGACGGAGAACGACACATTTGTGCTTAGGTATTACCCCGAGCGTCAGCCTTGCTGGGATGCGGTGAAGGACTTAGGGGGCTGCTCATTTTTCGTTGGGAAGAACAATGCAGTGTCACTGCGTGCAGAGTCTTTGCTAAGGTTTCGTGCAAACTGCGTTTACTGGAGTGATGAGGATCAAGGCATGGTCTTTGACGTGGAAACTGGAAAGACTGCACCGTGCAAATCTTCTCCGCTCGTCAGACATTCGAACAGCACAATCTTGTGGTACTTCTTGCAAGACATGAACAATGCAGGGGGCCAGCAGCAGTAACAACTAATGGAGGAAGGAAGAGCACTCTTTTGTATTCAACATTAGATGTGCTTAAATTGCCTTATCGTTCCATTTTTGCAACATATGTTTGTGGTTTATCATAGACAGGGTATGCAGACATATCTGCTTAATTACTGTATGAAATTGTTTTCCTTTTCTGTTCATCGATGATACTTGGTACTTTCACCTGTCTTTCTATGGATTCGGTATGCTGCTTGTGCTTACAGATTGTTAATTATCGTTTCTTATCTTAGTTTTGCACTTTACATAGATAGTTATTAAATCATCATGTTTTACTGGGTCTCCTGATATTTGTTTCTTCAGGATTTAGCATGTTTTATATAGTTTCATCTATGATGTTTATTTATGTGCGGTCTATTTTTTTTCAGTTTGAATCATTAATAGACATCTAGGAAGTTTTTCTGACTGAAGGATAGAAATGGCATAGCTTGGTTTGTGATACAAATTCTAGTCCGTAAGTTAGAAAAATTGATGTTGTTTCTAATGTGCGAGTTAGAAAAGGCAGCTTAAATACATTGCAGTGAATCATTACAGTTTTGTACTCTGCACTTGCTATCAATAATCAAATTTCCTATTCTAATGAAACTAAACATTACACTGTAGAAAACATCTTTTCTACGAAACCATGATGACTCCAACAAAATATACAATTATCTGTTGAATAAATTTATGTTATGCAACGTCTTGTTCTTACTGGTGGAGCAGCGTTGCATTTTTTTTGAAAAAAGGTCTTTCTGATTAATTGAGCCTCAATGTTGGATTTACAGATGGCTTGTCGCAGTGCAAACTCATAGAGTCACTTCTGTTGCTCCCATCGACCCTTCCTCTCACGGATAGGGTGCGTTTGACAAACCGCAGTCACAGTTCCGTCACTAATGCATGAGCCCCACTTATGCCCGAACCCACGCGTCAGTGACGGCACACCGCTGTTGTACCAGCAGCACAACAAACCCAGCTTCAATTTTGAAGTTTGAAGCGTGAATGGTTTTCTCTATCTTGCATGTTTACCCTTGTCAAAATAGAGAAGCAGCGTTTATCGAGAAATCTGGAGTGTGCGGCTAGGAATGCAAGTTTTCAGTTTTTTTAAGTCAATGGGTCGGCCCAAAACTTTTTAAAATGAACTAAGTCCCCCCTCAACCTTATATAGTTAGTGGAGATAAAATGAACTAGAGCCTTGACCCACAAATACCCATTGGGTATCCATTTACATCTTTTTGTGCGGCCTTTTTCAGTATACAGGATCAGTTCTTCCAACACTTTCAAAGAAAGGGCTATTGTCTCTTCTGATTTTCTCAGTTTGATATTGAATTTAACAGTCCTCAACAGCTACCCATACATTATAATATTGAAACAACGAATGCCAATAGAGTATCAAGCCATATATCATTTCTGAATGTACCCCCAAACTCAGTTCATGCTCTCGATCCATGCTCGGAGATTGAGGTGGTAGCAGCCGATTATTAGCTGTCTGTCTACCGGAGAGGACCATCTCACTCATACTCTCGATCCATCTAGTCCCATCTCTCAATAACAGCTGATTCAAGTGATCGACTGTCAATGCACGATAAGTCGTTGATACATTTGCGACCCTATTCTGTGGTATGGCTATTATGAAGATGAAGGAAGAATTCATCTTCATAAAACAACTTGAGATGCTCCAGAGCAGAAGAACAAAGAAATTGAAGAGCTATTCGTTCAATCCATAATGTGACAATCAATATATCTTTCTGCACAACTGAAATACACGTAGTACTAATTTACATCTGAAAAACCAAACTTGATCAATCCCCAGTTGCAATGAACAAATGCACTCTGCAAGGCTGCTGCTAGCTAATTACACATTTCTGGAGCCTCACTGAGTGTGATTATATGCGGCATTCGCAACAGTCAGCTGATAATTATTCGCTCGCCAGCCCTGGACTCACTCAGGCCATCTATGTTACATCAATGGGAGGTCAGGGGAGGATGGATGACTACGCAACAAGAACAAATCAAGAATGATGAAACAAGTACAGAAATGTGATTCATCCTACTGTCCATGCAACTTTGCCGAGATCACAGATACTGCATGATGAACATGAAGAAGAGAATTCGATCGGAAGATCATCATTGGTGCATCTTGGCCGGTGGCGCCGGGTATCCCACAGGCATGACGTACGGCGCGTGCCCCGGCGGGAACATGACGGGCGTGCCGACGGCCGCGGGCGCCACCATGTGGCCCGCGACGGGGTGGCCCATGGGCGCGTGTCCGTACATGCCCATCGGCGGCGGGGGATGGTGGTGCTTCATGCCGCCTGGTCCCATCGGCATGGCCGCGGCGGGGCCGCCGGTTATCGGTGCGCCCCCCGCGGCCGCGACGTCGCCCGCGTTGACGCTGGTGATGTCGTGGATGCTGGAGCGGCGCCGGTCGCGGTTCATGGAGTTGAGGCGAATGAAGTACTTCTGCGCGTGGCTGGCCACCTGCGTCGGCGTCCGCGAGATGACGAAGTTGCGCGAGATGCTCCGCCAGTCGCCCTTGCCGAACTTGTCCAGACCAAGCAAGAACAGCCTGCACCAGTATGAACGCAAGAACGCCGTCAGTGTGTGCGATGCGGGTGACAATTGAATCCTCTTCCGATTCCCCGCCGAGTGTTCAAAACTGGAATGAAAGATGCATGTTTACTCGTAAACAAGGACAAGAACACAGGGGAATTATTATCCGAACCTGTGCTCCTCCTCCGTCCACGGGATGCCCTTGCGTCTCTCCTGCTCCGCCTTGGAGCAACTCTTCCCGGCGTCAACGCTTCCTTTGCGCTCATCTCGTCGATGCCCGCTGCCCCCGCCACCGTCCTTGGGCGAGGACGCAGCGGCAGCGCCGTCGGACTCCTCGCCGGCGTAGCGCGGCAGCGGGACGCGGCCGGCCTCGATGGCGCCCACGTCCTCCACCAGCGCCTCGTAGTGGCGCCGCACCTCCTCCGCGGTCCGCGAGGGGACGCTCTCCGCGAGCGCCGAGAACCAGGTCTCATCCGGCGCGCCATCGGCGGGCGGCGCCGCGGCGTTCGCGACCGCGTTCTCGAACGCCTTGTCCTCCTCCCGCGTCCACGCCGCCGCCGCCTCCGTGGCTGTCGCAGCAGCAGAGCTCATCGGCGGAGTCTAGTCCGTTCTGTCTTCCTTGGTGTGCGGTCTCCCGAACGAAGACTGGCTGACGGCGCGGGTTCGCGGCGGCTGGCGGCTGGCGGCTGCCGGCGGGCGGCGTGGTAGGATTAGTGGCAGTAGTAATTAACTAGCGCGGGACAGAGCCTTATCCACAAGGGTGCTGGCGTGTGTAGCAGTAGGATATACACAAGTGGTTAGTATTCGTTTTGCGGCTGCGCTTAGGTGCAAATATAGCAGTCAAAATTATATTTGGTTTGAAAAAGAATAAACTTTCTCTCTTATTAAATTGATGTCACCGTTGACTTCAAACTTTAATTTTGACCGTTTATCTTATTCAAAAAATTATGATAAATTTCATATATTTTGTTATAATTCACTTTATCATCAAATATATTTGAACCAAAGTTCAAAATTTTACATATTTAAACTAATTTTTTAAATAAAACGAGTGGTCAAAGATGAGATTTGAAGTCAACACTGACATCATTTTAAAAAGAGTACTGTAAGACTCCCTTCTAGGAAGAGCGATCCTTGTGCTTTCTGTACCAATTCCTGTACTGGTAGTTGGTATGTACATCAAGAACAAAGTGATATTATTACACATACAGATTTGAAGTACTACACGCCTTCGAAAAAGTCTAACAAACATAACTTATATTGCAACCAACGAGTCGACGCAGCGACTTTTATTCAGACATCACACCTACTCGACGACTACTAGCAAACCACAGACAACACTTGAGTGAAGGGTGAGACTCCTAATCTTCATAGTCGACGTCGTCCTTGTCATTTTCGTCCTTTGAACAACAACAGCAAAAAGGGAAATGGGGTAAGTACAAAAGTACTCAGCAAGCCCTAACGGTATGGTTGGGGCAAGGTATGCAAGAGGCGGGGCAAGGTATGCAGGCTTAAGGTTTGAGTTTTGCGGAAAGCAAATTTTTATGCAGAGGCTTTCTAATAGAAGAGTTTTTAAACAGGGTGGAAGACAATTTGTATCATCTTTTAGTAAGCTGGACCTGAGAAAGATTTACACTCCTTCCAGCAGTTCTCAAATTTTAGTCGGGCACTAACACGCATCCATGGAGGCCCTCGGCACACAGCCAACATATTTCAAAACACGATCATCTACACCCACTCACACGTCAAGTACAATATAGAAAACTAATCGTAAGGTACCCGAACAAGTAGCATGCTAATACTATGACAACGGTCTATCCGGAAGGATTTTACACTCTGCAGAGGTTGTACACTGTACCCACAGGTTATGCTCCTCTTATCAACAGAGTTGCATAATGTTTACCCCACAACAACAGAGGCTTTCACAGATTCCACCCAAGATATACATAGGGGCTATCCGTTGGGGTATCACCCTCCCGATGACACGACAGTACATTCTCGAAGCCGGATCGTGAAGATTTACTACAGTCACGTATTTTCTTAGTCCCCTACTACGCCGGGTATTACCAAACTAAAGGCTATATTCATAGGCTTATGGTCCCATGACGCGGGCAATTACATAGTCGAAAGCCAAGCAGCGAGTTATCTCACGTCCTTCTCCTGTCCTCCTGTGTTCCGCTAACCTCCTAGTGGCTCGATGTGTAATACCTACATAGCGGGGTTAAGTCCCTCCCATTTGTCGGGTTCTGTGGTTGCACGAAATTGCTAAGTCGAGCGCTAACGAACCAGTCCTTATATGGCAGAGGTGGCAGACTCGTCCACGACAGGTGGACCAAACCGAAGCCTACACGCCTATCACCATCACCTCTTGCGAGCCCCACCCCACAACCAGAATCATCTCTCTTCACATAGCACCAGTTGCACTAATCCCAACCCATTTTATTTCACTCACACCACCAAACACATTTTAACGCACCTTGTAAATTAATGGTGTATAGTGTAGCGGTGCAAGGCACCATAATTGGGATCCTAAGCATTCTACTATTCAAGACAACTTTCTGTTTTTTAAAAGTATTTAAAGAAAGAAGTCCTATGGATAACAAGCGTGTGTCGTCAAACGGCTAATAAAGTGGTAATTCATATTAACTAGAGCAAGTAACTGATATTAATATAAATACATTGTATCAAGTGGGTATAAAACTACACAACATTTTAACAGAGTTTATAAAATAAAGGCAAGCATTAGGCTCTATAGATGCAGCAGTGAAACATGGGTTCAAACTGGTTCGAGGGGGGTATTAGGACTTACCTTCAGCGGCGTCTTCAGGCTCTTCTTCGTACTCGAGCTCATCGTGCTCTCCTTCCTCTTCGGGCTCTTCTTCAGCTACAAACAACAATCACAATAAGACTACTAAAGAAAAGCTACAAAACTGCAAAATAAACAAGCATCAAACAAATCATGGAGTTTGGATAGCCTAGGATGGTAGGGCTTGTGATGGTGGTTCTGATCAGAGTTAAAACGCGACGGCAAAGTAGCCGACAAGGTGGCTATGACGAACTGCGGGAAAAAACTACTTAGATACTAGGTTCGAGCTGTGTCCACGACCCCTGGACACACGGGTGTCCAGAATCGAGGATTTCTCTGTGGACACGTGAACTGTGACGTGTCCGAGGACACATGGACACGTAAAAACTGTGACGTGTCAGTGGACACGTGAAAACTATGACGTGTCCGTGGACACGTGAAAACTGTGACGTGTCCGTGGACATATGGACATGTGAAAACTAGGACATGTCCGTGAACATGTGAAAACTGGAACGTGTCCGTGGACACGCGGACACGTGAAAACTGTGACGTGTCAACGGACACGTGAAAACTGGGACGTGTCTGGGGACACGTGGACACGTGAAAACTATGACGTGTCTGTGGACACGTGAACACATGAAAACTAGAAGGTGTCCATGGACACGTGAACACCTGAAAACTGTGACGTGTCCGTGGATACGTGGACACGTGAAAACTGAGACGTGTCCGCGGACATGTGAAAACTGGGACGTGTCTGTGGACACGTGGACACGTGAAAACTAGGATGTGCCCGTGGACACGTGAAAACTGTGACGTGTCTGTGGACATGGGTTCGGGGTTTTATGGACACGTTGTCCGTGGCCATGCCCGTGTCCGTGACTGCGGACACGGGTTCGTGGCCGTGTCCAAGGTGGACATCGGAAACGTGTCCGTGTTCGAGGACCCAATATCGGGCGAAAATTTGATGCGAATGTGCGTGTGCACGTGCGTGCGGCGACTCGCAGTGTCACGCGGCCCATTGGTCGGGGACCAGGGCCGCGTTCACTGCTCGGCATGTGCGAAATGGCCTCGGGCACGCTCTAGACGCTCCGGACACGCCCTGCCGTGTTTCGAATGTGCTCTGGCGCGCTCTGGGCTTTCTGGGCGCGTTCCGAGCGCGCACTGGCGCGTCCCAGCGCGTTTCGGGTTCGCACTAGCGCGCGCTGGCGTGCCCTGTCCCGCGCGTGTGTGAGGCGTGACTAGGAGCTATGCGTTCGTGTGTGCAGGTGCGAAGATGGTGGCGCGACGCTCACCGTGGCCGGCGGCGA
>BCLF01000224.1:18623-44124 GCA_001602275.1 Zoysia japonica
CCATGGGGTGTTGCCCTTTTGCCCAAGCTTCGGTTGGCCGGGCTAGGACCGCACGTGCGTGTGCCTCGTGTGTGCCTAGTGCGCGAAGGCAGTGTGGTGCTCGCCGGGGCCGACGGGGAGCTGGGGCGGCGGCAGCGGCGGTGCCAGAGGCGTGCGAGCGGTAGTGCCGGCGAGGGGGGGTGAAGGCCTCAACAGGAGGGCCCTTCCTCAGCCGAGGATAGGTAGTGCTGGCGAGCAGGGAAAGCAAGAGGGGTGCACTCGGGCTGCTTGGCGAGCTCGGCGAGCTTCCCCTCGGTGAGGTGGTGCTGCCGGGGTGGCTTAGTTGGACCAATGGCCAGTCGATTCAAGTGGAATCGACGGCGGCGCTTGGTGACCGGCGACGAGGAAGAAAGGGGTAAAAATCAAAATTCCGGTGGAACGGGTGAGCGGGAGAGGGAGCTAGACCTGAGCAGGTGTGGGGCGGAGCAAGGGGCGCACGCGTGCAAAAGCAGAAGGCTTCTTATAGCTTGTGCAGTGGTGGGGAGCTCCGTCCGGCGCGGCGAGCCGAGTCAAGGCCAGTGTGCGCAAATTCTGCCAGCTGAAGCAGCTGCGAGACAGCTGGTCCGCCTCGTGGCGTGCTGGGGAAGCGCCGAGGCACGCCGGTGCGCGAGGTGCGGCCAATGCAGCGTCGCGGCATTCCACGGCCCGGCCGGCTGCGTGAGGAGTCATTGCGCCGGAACTGAATTCTGATGGGACGGGCAAGTGCGGTGGATTCCGTTGACGGCGTCTCTTCGGGTGGTGGCAGCTGCGAGGGGTCGGACAAGTCTCGCGCGGGTGCAGTGTGGCGGCTCGACGGCATCCGGCGACGGGGTCGTGCGGAAGTCCGTGGGCGCGGCTGGCCCGAGGGCGACGGAACGGTGGCAATACGGCGATATCCGTTGGCCGTGGACGGCATACGGCACGGCGCGCCCAGCGGCGTTAGCCAGTGGTGCCTGAGCTCTACTCGGTGGGGCACGCCGAGGAAGAAGCAGGGGCGCGCGAGCTGGCCGGAAGAAGGGAACAGGCCAGCCCAGTGAGGGGTTTCGGGCCCACGCGGGAATTTTAAATTTCCCCAAATTTTGCTAAAGGTTTTTGAAAATTCCAAACTCCACAAACAAGCAAATAAACTGCAAAAGAACAAAAGCGAGAAAACAAGAAAATCAAACACTTGGCAAGTTCAAATTTTAAAATTTTGAAATTTTCCTTTTAACTATGTTGTGCTAGTTTAGTTCCATTTTGGAAAAAAATTTAAAAGGCCTAAAAACTAGGTTCATAGAATAAAATTTTTAAAACTCTCATTTTCTTGGTTTTAGGATTTTTGGGATGTGACAAGTACTTCTTTCAGAAAAGAAATGCAGTGTCGTTTGGCATGGCAGGAGAAGTACTTTAATTTGGTTTCCTTGGTCCCAAAATGTTTAACATGTTTTATTCCATCTTAAACTTTAAAAAATATGAGATCTTGGAGGAAGCAAAATAAATTAAAGTGGCTCTTAACACGTCAATTGAAACGGGATTGGACTATATTTAAAGTAAACATTAATGAATCAGGTATTATGTGCTCTGTCATCACACGAGATTGTAGTAAATCTGGTTAAAAATTGAAGAACTCACAATATGAACAAGCGAGTAGGTGAGTGAAATATACGGGGAAACATCTGACTGTAACTTTTGAGTGTGTTTATTTGATCTTTTTCTTGCTGCGGCCGTGGCTGCAATTACGCGTAGAACAAATTTAGGTTAGTCGGCTGCAAGCAAAATAAGTTGAAAGGAAACACATTCATTGAAAAATACTGAGCATCTTGAAAAATAAATTGAAGGGAACACACCCATTTAAAAAACCAACAGCACCACGGTTTTTAAAAAACAGAGAACGAAAAAAAAACTAAGCAAATGAAAAAAAAGAAAAGAAAAGATGACAGCTTCACCAAAGCTACTACTTTGAGAAGAACACGGACGCAAGGCTCCGGCCAGGAGTCGCCATCACCGGCTCACGGGAAAAAAAAAAGGAGAGGAATCAAATGATCATTGTCTGAACAAGAAGCAAACGGCTCCCGTCCGTCCTGGTTCGGGATCGTCCGTGAGGCTGAAGGATTCGGGCCGGGATACGGTGACAGCTTCGGGTTCGTCCCGTACCCGCCACCGCCCGCCGGACCGAAGCCGACGACGCGTCCGCTGGTCGATCGATGCGGTTCCTTGTCACGGTGAGACAATTTGGGCTTGGAGTTATGTTGTCTGTGGTCTGTGGACACAACAGGAGCTATCGCAGTTGATTGTTACTAGTATTTGGGAAGATTTTGTTGAGTTTAGGCGGTATCTTTAGAGGCGGATTTTAATATAAATTCAAATGTTCTTGGTTCGCTAATGTGTTGGTCGTCGATAAATTCAGAACAGAGGCACTTCAAATCTGTGTTTGAATTTTCAGTTTAGGCAGGGAACTACCCATGCTGCAAGGGAGAAGAGAGCAGCAGCTTCAGTACTGTAGCAAACAGTCAGAGTGTGTGGGTGTGAGGAGAGAGAAAGCTCCGAGTGGCTGTAACTTGGGTGCCGCCGGGGACGCAAACGTGGGCGATTCTCCATTTCTCATTCGGCGGGGGGCGCGCAATCCGCAGCCGCGCGCCATGATTGGCCGGCCCTCGCTTGGCTGCCCTTTTTGGCCGGTTGCGTACGTCGGCAGCGTCTGGTCCACCCGATCCTGACGCCCCGTCGCTCTCCGCAGCGAGAGCGATGGAGCCCGCCGCGCCATGGCGGATCGACCTGCCTGCCTACCTGCCTCTCGGCCGGCTCCAGTGGCCGCTCCCGCTCGCCTCGCCACGCCTCGGTGACGTGAGCCGCATAGCAGCACGGGCAAGTGTAGCAGCAGCAGTAGTAGTCGGAGTAAAAAAAAAAGGGGCAGAGGGCACGGGTACTTTGCCTCGGTCGTGAGTGACCGGCGGCGGAACGGGGACGGTGACCGGCCGAGGGTATCGTCGTCAGGTTCGACTACTTCTGGGATTTACTGACCGCACACATACCTGACTGTTTTTAGTTTTCACTTTTATTTTTTCTTTTTTTTGTTTCATTTGGAATTGTTTCTTACTTCTCTCTTCTTTATTAAAAAATATAAAATTGATTATAAATGCTAGTACAAAATGTAAAATTGATTATAGGTGATTATAGATATAATCACTTATAAGTTTTAGTATTTAATAAAAATTATAGCATAAACCATAATAATCATTACAAAAGTAGCTCTATAATTTCTACCAAACCGGGGCTTTAGTGATAACTCATCACTTATTGCCACTTCTTTCATCGTCTAAACATACAAACTTATTCAGTTTGACTAACTAAATTGTGAATAACATCATGTCCAAAACCATAATACGTAATGTTTTAGAATCTAAGCCGTTCGTGGCCATGCCAAACCCTTGCGGGCACGACAAACAAATACGGCGATGCCCAAGTTGCCATGCGGGATATCACCAAAGGATGGTCAATAATGGAGGGCTAGCTTCTGTCTTTTTTAGCTGGACCAGTGGTGCAGTACAAAATGGTTCCGGGACCTTCGTGACAATTACAGGGGCGAAGCTAGGTTTCAAGTTGAATGGTACCATCACTCTTAACAATGATCTGGTGGTATTACTTAGTTTAGTGTGGAATAGCAAAGTATATAAAAGTGCAACCAAAATTCGTTGACATCCTGTAACACCACAGCTAACATGCTAGCTCCATCCCTGTGACAAATAAACCGTACTACCTCCGTTTTAAAATATAAGTATTTTTAAATTTAGATAAAATCAAATTTTTAAATTTTTTAATGATAATGTTTAAGAAATTACACAATTTTTAATATAAAAATATACTTTTTATGAAAGCTTATTTTATTTTGAATAAAAAATATAATTTTTATATGATAAAATATTATTAATTAAATTATTAGTGGTCAAAGTGATAAAAATTTGACTTTGACTAAACCTAGAAATATTTATATTTTGAAATGGAGGGAGTACCATTTAGCACTTGAGTTTCTCCATTCAGCGTAAAATAGCCCGTGTCATTTTGCAGATTCAAAAACGGTTCAGGATAAACAGTTGTTCAACAACCCGAAGGCCATGCATGTAGCAGCAATCATTTCGCCCGAATGCCCATCGGGATCTGTAGCACGAACTTTTTCTATACCTTTTGCTTATAGGAACATCAATTTTTTTTTCGAACCAAAGAATTAAAGTAGTTATAGCCCAGTTGATTAGTTGATTCCTGAATAGTACTCCCTCCGGTTTTAAATTAATGACACAAATATGTAAAATTTTGTTATTATTTGATTTATTATTATTGGAATTTAAATCACGACTAATAATTTTACACATTGAAATAAATTTTTGAATAAAACGAATAGTCAGAGTTGATATTAAAAATCAATAGTGGTCAATAATTTAAAATCAGAGGGAGTAATAAATTTCCTAGGTGCTATTAAATAGAAGTCTCCTTCGTTTTAAAAATATTAACACTATTAACTTTTAATATCATCTTTGATCTTTCATCTTATTAAAAAACTATGATAAATATTATATATATTTTATAATATGCTTTATCATTAATTGTATTTGAAAAACTAACAGTTTTACATATTTAAATGATTTTTTAATAAAATAAATAGTTAAAGATGATGTTGATCAATATTTTAAAATTGGAGAGATTATTAAAGTGTGCGCTGCTTATTTCCGAATCCCAGTTCACTTCGTGGGCCAGTTGGGCTTGTGTTTTCGAGAATTATTGGTGCGTTTGTTTCGCCTTGTTGCTTTGGATCCAGTTGGAATTTCGCATTGCTTTCAACTGGAATGCAGAAGGCTAGGTTTGATGTCAAGACTACAATTTCGTTGTCCAAAATCATAATTGATTATGTAGAACATGTTCATCAGGTGCTGTAACCTCGTTACATTATTTTCCATTATTGTTTTGCTGATTTGATTTTGAGGTCGAGGGTTGGAGACCTCAAGATGGCGTTTGGCTATCAGAAAGAGAGGGTGGGTTTGGGATTGGACAAGAGAAGAAAAGATCTACACCCATCATTTATATCTCTTGTTAAATCTCGGCTTTTCATTTATTTCTCAATCTCATACCCATTTTTCACTTCCCATTACCCAAACGGCACCTAAGGTTATACAATGGCGCAAGCTTAAAAAGACCATGAATACCTTAATTATTCAGAGATCATTTGGAGCAAATTTGTAATAAAATGTGGCACGCACTCCTTCTCGAAATTACTAGAACCTTCTGGCCCCTTCTTTCAAGCGACCTTATGTCAAACACGCGTACACCAGATGGTGACATCCGATCAAAATATGAGGTCTAGAGGCTGTTACGCACGTGCGAGTTGACCCCTAAAACGTAGACTGAGATAGTACAACTGTAATCAGAAGAAGATGCTTAAAAAAACAGAGACCCTTCCTCCGTGAACCATACAATTATGGGTGGTCTTTGGTATGGAGGCTGGTAATGTAAACAGTATCGTAAATAAAATACAGTGGTTTTGGCTCTGTAATGGCTGATTACACATTTTGTTTGGTTAGATACAATAACGCTATCTGATACCTATGCATCGTTTTGTTTCCTACTCATGTATCAGAAAATGATTGAATCAGACAAAATCCTATCCATATATTTTTTTCTTTTGAGCGAAATCCTCTCTGTATCTAAAGCTACACATACATAAAATCAAAGAATGAAGAAACGAATTTGCCGACGAACAAATTAGTTATTAGTTAAAGAAATTATTTATTAGTTATTAGTTCAAGAAATTAGTGCCAACGAACAAAACTGTAGGGAAATACACTAAATTGTAAGGCCACTGTCAGGATCGCAGGACCAGAGGATCTTAATCCTAGCCCATCCGGACTGCTTCCCTGGGCCGACCGAGCGGCCTAGCTAGCTCCAAAGCACGACAAGAAAGGCGGGAGAAGACCCGTCCGACTCCATAGTTGGGACCAGTACCGTCTCTGAGTTGGAGCTATTTCCACCCCGAGTAGGAGAAGGCTTGGGGGCTAGGGACTGTTTGTTTTGTTACTGTCGGCGTTTTGACCACCGGCACAGTACGCAATACGATCGAGGAGATGGTGTGTCTTCGTATTCGATGTGGTCTAGTCTACGGAAGACTCAATGGGGTTTTTTTACCTGGTTCGAGCCACCTCGAACGGTGTAAAGCACTACGTTCAGAGAATGGCTCGTATCAGTGGGTGAGTACAAAGGGTCGGACTCTCTCTTCGAGAGAGGGCCCGACATCTGAGTTGTGAGGTTGCTCGCGAACGCTAACGGTTGCACGCGAGAGTTCAGGGAAAAAAAAACCCCACTATCGCCCTCCGAACCTCCTTTATATAGGGCGGTCCGGGCTTATAAAATGGTGGGTACTATGCGGTTTTACTGTCTCGCTGACAGGTGGGTCCTCCGTTGACGTCGTTATCACTCGTCACGCACGTGCGGAGGCGTGGCGCGTCGCGTCGCACGTCGCGCCGGGTACTATAGTGTCAGTCCCGTAATATAGCGTCAGCCACAGTGTCGTCGGATCTTGTCCGTAGACTTCCGCGGCCCGCTCACGTCGCTGTGGACTAGGCCCGTCCCGTCGGGACGGCTGGCGGTGGGCCGCCGGAATAAATGCGACATAAATGCCGCACCTACCCCAGGGGTTAGCCACCGAGGGTCGGTCTTCGGAGATCGGTCTCATCGTACGTCTTACCGCTGGATGCGGCTAAGACTTGGCTTTCGTAGATCGTTGCCCCGAGGGTCAGACCGCGCGTTCGTGCTTCATCGTCCAACCTCAAAACTCCTCGGGGTCTTGGCTCACGTATACGATTATGGGTCGTCGAGTACCCGGGGTACATAATCCTGACAGTTACATATGTCAGCTTTATCAAATTTTAGTGCTACCAAATTGCGGGCGTTATTAATATATAGTTTAGATGATTGTGTTTAGTTTGTAGCTTTATCAAATTTAAGTACTATGAGTATGACATGTGGGTTCATATGTTATAAGATTTTTTTTTGAGAAACTATATTCATGTAAGATCTTGTTTTGTAGATTTAATTACAACGAACATAATGATGCAAACTAATTGTAATTTGGACACATGGTTTATAAGTAATTGTCACTTGAATATATGTAATCAAAGAATATTGAAATCCGTGCCATAATGAGCTTTTGCCATCTGGCCTGGCCAGTGCGCCAATGCGGGCGAGCGTTTTGCTCGCCTTGGTTTGCGCCGGCGACGGTAATGAAAAAACGTTTGTAACGCCAATTTTTTATTGGTCAACCAAATTTCAGCAGCCAACCAAACTCAAGCCAAATTACATTCGTCAAAATTTGGTAACGCTTTCGATGGTAACGATCCAAACACGCTCTAAGTTTCCTTCAACTCCACCATAACAAACAAGCGGTGCTTTAACTAACTTACAAAACATGTCGAATGGAATCTCTGCCACTGTCAGGCCACCTGGCGCACAGGATAGTTTGAAAACTGCCCTGTGCCCCATCACGCCTACAATCATTTCACTAGCGAAAAAACTCACGCCTAGCCGAGGGGTTGACCGTAGGCTTAACCGCCATTCGACGTTCCAACTGTCGGGGTCGGGCCGACGTCGCTCTCGGTTTTTTGTTCGGAAAAACGCTTAGGACGGGCCAGTTCGATCCAGCCTCTACCCATGATCAGCATCGCGCCTAGGCCGAAGGCCATGATCAGCGTCCAGACGTTTGGATCGGCCAAATAGCCTCGGCTGTCGACCCGCTGACTGTGGGAAGCCTCGTTCGCGTGCTTCCCCTTGTTCGAACTCCCCGTAACGGTCACGGGGATCGGCCGGCTCTCGCGCCTCCACGTGGAGGGTGATCGGGCCGTCCGGGAATCGCAACCGTCGGTCGATCTGGGCGGTCGATTTGAATTCGAACGGACGGCATCGGGGGCGCGGCGGTTCGCACGCCCGCGTCACGTCGTCTGCCAGCCGTGCCCTGGCAACCGTCGCATCAGGGTGACGTTGGCGCCCCAGCCACGGCGGAAGCGGCGAGGCGCGGCCCGGGTCCACACGTCAGCGGGTCGGGTACGAACAGTTTAGGGCGCCTTGGGGCACCCACGACCGCGTGGTTACTCCCCACGATCGATCGTGGGTGGTGCAGTAACTGCGCGGGCCGTTTGAAAGGAGGGGCACGGTAACTCCGTTTTCTTACCCAACCTCCTCACTTCATCTTCAAGCTTCCATCGCGCGCAAGAGCTCGTCTCCTCCGCCTTTCGCCTTCGCAGCGTCAAGTCCGGCGATCGCCGCGGTCCTCGTTCGCGTCCTTCCCACGTCTTCGTCTCCATCTTCGCGATGCCGGAGTGGGAGCCCTCGACTGTTGACGACGCCCTGCTCGTGAGGTGGAGCGTCGTTGGGATGCTTCTGCCGAAAGAATCGGCCGGCTGGCTGGACGGCCACGGCCACACCGTGCCCGCGCCGCCGCCAGGGAAGATCGTCAGTTTCTTGGCCTACCACGAGCGTGGGCTAGGACTGTCGGTTTCCAGCTTTTTTCGGAGCATCCTCGACCAATATGGCGCTCGGCTTCATCAGCTCGCGCCGAACGGGCTCCTCCACGCCTCCATCTTTGCAACGTTGTTTGAGGCGTACCTAGGCATCTGGCCCAGTCTTCTGTTGTGGAGATACTTCTTACTCACCAGTCTTCAGACGTCGAAGGAGACCGGGGTCGAGAAGCACGTCGGCGGTCTTAGCATCATGCTCCGGACCAAAGAGTCCCAGGAGTACATCGAGGTCTTAGCGTCATCGGCTCCCGATCGTTGAAAGTATAGCCGCGAGGAGACTTCGAACAAAAAACATGTGCAAAGTTTGTTACGTCCAGAGGTCACCCACGAGCTCGGCGCGGGCCGGGTATCCGACCTCGAAGAAACAAAGCGAGGCGCGAGTCAGCGAAAAAACGAGACACAAAAGGTCAACGGGGAGCGGTGCCTCAGCACAACAAATCGAAAAAAGACGAGCGAGGTCGGACGTTTCGACACTCGAGAGGGCGGAGCCAAGTATCCCCCGGGTGCGGGGCGTGGCCGGGGCGGCCCCGGTTCGCAGCCCAAAAACGATAAGCGCGAGTAAGTTGCGAGAACTTAGTTGTTTTCATCAAGTGTAGAACCTTCGGAGGCTCTCGATGTTCCACGCGTTCTCGAGCTCTCAGCCGTCCTCGGTTGCTAACTTGTAAGCGTCGGGCCTCAAGACTCGCTTGATTACAAAGGGTCCCTCCCAGAGGGCAACAGCTTATGCTGGTTGACTTTCATTTGCACCCTTCTCAACACCAGGTCTCTTACGTTTAACGCCCGACCCTTGACGCGCCGAGCGTGTAGTCATCGTAGTCTTTGCTGATATTTGGCGGATCGTAGGAGGGCGACTTCGCGCGCCTCTTGCAGCTGGTCGAGAGCGTCTTGCCGTGCGTTTTGCGACCTTTCCTCGTTGTAGGTAGGCTCGGACTCGCGGAGAGTCGTAGTCGAGGTCGGTCGACCGCATCGCTTCTGCTCTAAATGTCATGAAAAACGGTGTGAACCCGGTGGTTCTGTTGGGGGTCGTTCGCAAACCCCAGAGGACTGACGGGAGTTCGCTGACCCATTGTCCGGCCGCCTGCTTGACGGAGTCGTAAATCCGAGGCTTTAGTCCTTGGAGCACCATCCCGTTGGCCCGCTCGACCTGCCCGTTCGTCCTTGGGTGCGCCACGGAGGCGAAGTCCAGCCGAATATGGTATTCGTCGCAGAATTCCCGGAACTGTCGGCCGGTGAACTGTGCTCCATTGTCGGTGATGATGGAGTTCGAAACCCCAAACCGACAGATGATGTCGTGGAGGAAATCGACCGCCCGGATTGAAGTAATCTTGGGCACCGGCTTGGCCTCGATCCATTTGGTAAACTTGTCGATAGCGACAAAAAGATGGGTGAAGCCGCCGGGTGCCTTTTTGAACGGTTCGAGGATGTCGAGTCCCTAGACAACGAAGGGCCAGGCTATCGGGATCGTCTGGAGCTCCTGGGTCGACAGGTGCGTCTGCCGGGCGTAGAATTGGCTGCCTTGGCAAGTTCGACCGAGTTTTTCGGCGTCAGCTACTGCCGTCGACCAATAGAAGATTTGACGGAAGACTTTGCCGACCAGAGTCCTAGGGCCGGCGTGACGACCGCAAACGCCCGAGTGGATGTCGTCGAGCAGGTGCATGCCTTCCACCCGAGGGACGCAGCGCAGCAGTATGCCACTCGTGCTTCGTTTGTAGAGCTCGCCGTCTGAGATGACGTAAGCTTTGGCTCGGCGCGCGACCCTTCTGGCTTCGTCAACGTCGGCCGAAAGAGTGCCGTCTTGAAGATAGGTGAAGATATCGCGGGACCAGTCAGGGGCGACGGCCATTACCTCCGCCCACGGATCTGGGGTTGGCTCGCTGCTCGTGCCCTCAGCGGGTGGGTCTTCCTTGATCCTGATGGAGGGCTTGGTGAGGACTTCGAGAAAAACGCCGTCGGGGACCGGCTCACGCTCCGAGCCCATCTTGACGAGGGCGTCGGCGGCCTCGTTGTCTCGACGTAGAATGTGATGGAGTTCGAGCCCATCGAACATGTCTTCGAGTTTGCGGACCTCTTTACAGTCGGCCTCCATCCTCTGGTCTCGGCAGCTGGAGGTCTTCATGACTTGGTTGACGACCAGCTCGAAGTCGCCCTTGACGTGGAGTCGCTGGACGCCGAGGGTGATGACCATTCATAGGCCGTGGAGCAAGGCCTCGTACTCGACCACGTTGTTGGAGGCGCAAAACTGTAACTGCAGTACGTAGCGAAATTTGTCTCCCCTTGGAGAGATTAGGACGACCCCAGCCCCCGCGCCCTTGAGCATGCTGGACCCGTCAAAGTACACCGTCCAGTACTCGATCCTGTCGGGAGTCGGCGGTTCCTGAGCCTTGGTCCATTCGGCGACGATGTCGGCCAAGGTCTGGGACTTAATGGCCTGCCGAGGGACAAAGGCGACGTCGAGCCCCATGAGCTCCATGGCCCACGTGGCTATGCGTCCGACCGTGTCTTTGCCGCTGACGATCTCCCCGAGTGGGAAGCCGGTGACCACTTGGACGGAGTGACTCGTGAAGTAGTGCCGTAGCTTGCAGCTCGTCATGAGGACGGCGTAGATCAGCTTCTCCAGCTGGGCGTACCGAGTCTTGACGTCGGCCAGCACCTCGCTGATAAAGTAGACAGGCCGCTGAACAGGTAGAGCCCGACCCTCTTCGCTCTGTACGACGACGAGAACGGTGTTGACGACTTTGGAAGTCGCCGCAATATAGAGGAGAGGCTCTCCCAGGGTCGGGGACGTGAGGATCGGTGGTGATGACAGCAGGGTTTTGAGCCGTTTGAAGGCTTCCTGGGCCTCGGCGGTCCAGGCGAAGCGCTCTGTCTTTCGTAGCAGTCGGTAGAAAGGCATTGCTTTCTCCTCGAGCCTCGAGATGAACCGACTGAGGGCCGCCAAGCACCCAGTTAGCCTCTGGACGCCCTTGACGTTGTTGATGGGCCCGAGGTTGAGGATGGCGGAAATTTTCTCGGGGTTCGCTTCAATCCCTCGCTCGGAGATGACGAAGCCAAACAGTTTGCCCGAGGGTACCCCAAAAACGCATTTCTCGGGGTTCAGCTTGATCCGATAGCACCGGAGGTTCGTAAACGTTTCCTCCAGATCTTGGACGAGGTCGGAGGCCCGCCGAGTATTGATGACGATGTCGTCGACGTAGACCTCCAGATTTCGACCCAGCTGGTCGTGAAAACACTTCTGCATGCAGCGCTGGTACGTGACGCCGGCATTCTTGAGTCCGAACGGCATCGTGACGTAGCAGAAGGATCCGAAGGGTGTGATGAAGGACGTGGCCGATCGGTTGGACTCGCGCATGAAAATCTGATGATACCCGGAGTACGCATCCAGGAAGCTGAGGGTTTCGCACCCGGCGGTGGAGTCCACCACTTGGTCGATGCGGGAGAGAGGAAAGGAGCCTTCAGGCAGGCCTTGTTGAGACTCGTATAGTCAACGCACATCCTCCATTGCCCGATCTTCTTTTTAACCATTACAGGGTTGGCCAGCCACTTGGGGTGGTAGACCTCTTGAATGAACTTAGCGTTTAGGAGCTTCATCAATTCTTCCCCGATGGCCCGGCGCTTCTCGTCGTCGAAACGCTGGAGTCATTGCTTGACGGGCTAAGAGCCCGTTATGATATCGAGTGAGTGCTCGGTGACTTCTCTCGGGATGCCGGGCATGTCTGAGGGTGCCCACGCGAAAACGTCCCGATTCCGGGTCAGAAAGTCGACGAGCGCGCTTTCCTATTCGCGAGAGAGGGCTGTTCTGACCCTAGCCTTCTTTGAGGGGTCGGTGGTGTCAAGCGCCACCTCCTTGAAGTCGTCGGCAGGCTTGAAGGAGGTCAAAGATGAGGCCTTGGGGTCGACTGTTAGGGCCGACCCCTTAGTCTTGCGGATCTTGTCCAGCTTGGCCGAGCCAGAACGGGCGACGGCCAGCTCGAAGCTCTCCTGCTCGCATGCGAGGACGTGCTGGAAGCGCGACGAGACAGTGATGACGCCCTTCGGCCCAGGCATCTTCAGCTTGAGGTAGACGTAGTTGGGGACGGCCATGAACTTCGCGTAGCATGGTCAGCCCAGGATGGCGTGGTAGGCGCCGGTGAAGTCGACCACCTCGAAGGTGAGCGACTCGGTCCGGAAGTTACTCCGGTCGCCGAATGTGACCGGGAGCATAATCTGTCCGAGGGGCGTTGCGTAGCCCCCGGGGACGACCCCGTGAAAAGGAGCGTGACTCGAGCGAAGGTCGGCCTTCGTCAGCTTCATCGCCCTGAAGGCGTCGGTATAGAGGATGTTGAGGGTGCTCCCTCTATCCATGAAGACCTTCGTTAGACGTATGGAGCCGACGATGGGGTCGAGCACCAGCGAAAAGCGCCCGGGTTGCGGAACATGGTCGGGGTGGTCGGCCCGATCGAAGGTGATTGGGGCCTCGGACCACTTGAGATAGCGGGGGACCGTGGGGTCGGTCACGTTGACCTTCCGTCAAGTCCTCTTCTGCTGGCGGCGAGACTCGTTATAGGCATCGGGGCCGCCAAGGATCATGAGGCAGTCCTTCGGCTCGGGGAAGGCTGCGCCGGCATCGTCCTCGGTCCCTTTGGCTCGGGGTCGACCTTAGGAGCCGAGGAGTCAGGTTGGAACCCACTTTTGAAGAACCTCCTTGCCAAGTGGCAATTTCGGAGGATGTGCTTGACAGGTACGGAATGGTTCAGACAGGGTCGGTCAAGCATCTTCTCAAAGTGGCCATCGTGATTGGCCAGCTTTTTGTCTAGGGGTCAGACCGGCCAGTCAGCGGCAGCCACGAAGTCGTCGTCGTGGCGTCGGCCCTTCCCCTTTTTGCGGCTCGTTACGCTTTCGCGAGAAGCACTGGATGTAGTCTCAAAGCGATTCGTCGGGCTCCTGCTTGCAGTTTTTAAGATCTCAGGAATTACCTGGGCGCGTGGTTCCTTGCCGACAAAAATGCGGCGCAGGTCACCCCAGTCTTGAATGCAGCCCTCAGGGAGGTGTTCGAACCATCCCCTAACCGAGGTGAGGAAGAGAGGCAGGTACTGAATGGAGGACATGTCGTCCGCTCCTCCGGCCCTGTAGGCCAGACGGTAGTCTTCAAGCCAATGGATGGGGTTCGTTTCCCCGTTGTATCGGCTGATGGTAGTCGGGGCGCGGAATCTTTGCGGGAACTCCACGCGCCGAATGAGCGGTCCGGACGCTCTGGGCCCGACCCCATCAGGGCTTGGGCTCCTAGAATCGAAGGAGCGGCGTCGGTAGTAGCGGTCAAAGGAGCGCCTCCGCTAAGACTCGGCGCAAAGCTCGCTCCTAGCCTGCCGCCTGGCGTCTATGGTGCCGCAGGCGTCGCGGTCTAGGCCAAGCTGTGGCTGGACCGACCCCATTTGGTGTCGAGGGTTTCGCTCCTCGGCCCGGCTGTCGCGCGCCAGGCTTCGCCGATCGTGGGATCGGCGGTTGCTTCGTGTCTCCGACTGCTAGGGTCGGAGAGATGCTTCTGGTTGCTGAAGCACGCTATCGAGGTAAATGCGCACGCGGTCGTATACTTCTCTCAGCGCTGGATCTTTGGGTGCGGCGGTCTCGTTGAGGACGCACGCTGGTGCCGCAAGGTTCTCAAGTGGAGTGCCGAAGGTTGACGGCCCTCCAGCCACAATCCGCTGGTAAGTGGACCGCCCCCGGGCCCGAGCGGCGTCGCTGAGTCCGGCTATAGCTTTACCGCGAGGCTCGGGGCTGCCGGTTCGTCCCGGGTGCGGCGGAGCCTGATCAACGACGTCCACCGTGGGGCGCGAAGACGGGTTGGCGCCCGGCGTGTTGCCGAGAGTCGCCGGCTCCCCGCCCTTAGGGGCGTGGAGAGTGAAGCACTCCCTCGATGAGTCGTGCCCCAAAACGGCATGGCTCCGCCGGCGTCGCGTGACGCGCTTCCTGCGCGGAGTCTAAAGGCGAAGCTCGCCGCCTTCGTTGGCGATGAAGTTCAAGCTCCCGAAGCAGAATGGCTATTCGGAGGCGAAGGTGGGGACGCGCCACGACCGACCATCTTCGGTGATGGCGACCATAAAATCCCCGAAGCGAAGGTGGGAGACCGAAGTGTTTCCCACAATGGCGAAAAAAGAAGCCATCGAAAAGGCGAAGAAAGGCCCCCTACCTGGCGCGCCAACTGTCGGAGTTCTGACCACTGACACAGTACGAAATACGATTGAGGGGGTGGTGTGCCTCCGTATTCGATGTGGCCTAGTCTACGGAAGACTCAATAGGGTTTTTTTACCTGGTTCGGGCCACCTCGAACGGTGTAAACCCTATGTCCAGGGAGTGGTTTATATCAATGGGTGAGTACAAAAGGTCGGACTCTCTCTTCGGGAAGTTGTGGGGTGCCCGATGCACGTGTTCGTGAAGTTGCTCGCGAACGCGAACTGTTGCACGCGAGAGTTCAGGGCCGGAAAAACCCACCGCTATCACCCCTATGCGGTTTTACAAAATAGTGAGCCCTATGCGGTTTTACTGTCTCGTTGACAGGTGGGTCCTCCGTTGACGTCGTCATCACTCGTCACGCCCGTCCAGAGGCATGGCGCGTCGCGTCGCACATCGCGCCGGGTACTATAGTGTCCGTCCGGTACTGTGGTGTCAGCCACAGTGTCATCGGTTTTTGTCCGTAAACTTTCGCGGCCCGTCCACGTCGCGGTGGACTAGATCCGTCCCGTCGGGACGGCTGGTGGTTGGCCGTCGAAATAAATGCGAAAAGACTGCTTCGATTTTCAAAGCAGACTAGCTTCTGGAAAACTGCCACCACCCTCATATATGTCAAAGCAGACTGCTTCGATCAATTCAGAGTGTGTATAGATCTTGGTCTCAGGTGTGTGACGAATGAAAAAGACAGACCGACCGCAGGAGAGGCGATCAATGCGATCAAGGCAAGCTGCAGTGCGACCAGTTACACCGTTAAAGGTTTGGATCAAAATGATACGGAGCAGTAGACAAATCCACAAGGGCGTTCATATGTAGGTTCATGAACTCGCACAAACGTACATCTAATTTTACTTGTATTGATCCCTCATCTTATACAAGTCTAGAAACTCAGGATAAATTCATAAACCACTCGTGAATTTCTCGCGTTGAAGAAAAAATCACGAAGCATGTATTCATTGGAAAGTAGCAGCAGCATATTGCATTTATGCATGGAATGGTCTAGAACAAACAATTTTCAAACATTTATGTATATAAGATCACAAAGAACAATTCAAGGAAATAAGAGATCGATTTCCCTTTAGTTTTGAGGGAAAGGATAATGTTTTATTTTTACTCATCACAGCTTTCAGTCATGGGGATAAACGCGGACAAGTGGAAGTGATTCTCTCGCAAGAAGAAATTTGGTGGCTTTGATTCTCTAGGAGAAAACTCGTGTAATAAAGGTAGAGAATCATTCCACATAATTAGAAGCCAATCTATTCAGCTCTCAGCTCATTCAAAATCAATTCACAGAATCTAATCAAGAATCATTTATTCTAAAAATAACATAAAAAAATCCTAGATAAATATTCCAAATCAGAGGAAACAATAGAGATCAATGATATTAATACGTTGACAATGGTGCGATCTGTTAGGGCATGGATAATAGCAATTAAAAGTCAACTATTATAGTAGAAGTATCTGTCAGGCTCTTCAGAGAAATGAGATGGCCTAAATTAGAAAATCATGATCCAGAATCCTAAACAGATCATCGAACCCCTAGTTAGGCCGAACATCGTTCAACTATTGTTTTTTTATGTTCTCAAACATATGTAAGCATAATTTATAAAAGATTAGCTAAATATTCCGTAGACCTCTCTCTTTTTCTTTTTCCTTTTTATGGATGCCGGTAGACCTCTTTGATACGTAGTTAAGTCAACCCATAAATAACATTTTGGTTCTCAAGATCTGATAAGTAAGATAAACTACACACATCAAGAAGCAACTTTTACAGAGCGAGAGCCTTAACACATCACTTCCATCGTTTTATATGGTCTCAGTCAGTTAGAGCAAGCTTTGGCACGGGCTTCCATGGGTCTCTTCACATATACGATGCAGAACAGGAGGACGATCCTCTCCAAACGACTCAAAAGAAGCTCCTTGGTATAGCGCCAGATGTGATTGTCCTCTTCAAACAGCTCAAAGGAAGTTCCTCTGGACAGCGCCAGATGCAAAACGGGAGGACAATCCTTGTGACATGTTCTCTGGATCTAAGGTGACCTTTTGCCGGCCAGCAGACAGATCCTTTTCACGGTCCCATGGCTTCCATGGGTGGTTTCCCTCCCATTCTTCTTTCTCACTTTGCTTCTGCTTCTTTTTATCCTTCTTGCTCTCTCGGTGCTTCTGCACAAGTGAGACTGATCTTTTGGATGTATTATATTTATCTACAATTGAAGCATCTGGGTTTTGGCTCTTTAAGTTCTCGCCCTCTGCAATTGCCTTTGTTTTATTGTAGGCTTCTAAATAGCTGCATCAGATAGGGCAATCCATTATGACACATCATTCGAAGATAAAATGAGGATAGCGACAACTGACTTCAACAAAAAATGTAAACAATACATCATAGCTACTTGTGTATAGCACACGAAATTTTTTGCCCTAATGAAGTCGTGTGAAGGGGAGGAGCCCTGGCAGTGTTGAGTTCTAGAAATAACCTCTTGCGAAATGTAGGGTAAGGCTACGTACAAATGACCCAAAGTGGTCAGACCCTTTCCCAAACCCTATGCAAGCAGAAGCGATGTGCACCGGGTTGCCCTTTTAATGAAGTCTTGCACCTTCATGCCGGTTTTGCACACGTGATTTCCACGTCATGTGCCCCTAGGAGCACATGATCATTTTCACAGAGGCATTTCCACAGAAGCAACAAATAATTTAATTATAGTATAATATCAGGTTGCCATAGTGTCCGTGACAACTGTTGATATGACACATCAACCAATGATTGCCGAGACATGAGATCTAACTCATTAGGTAATGAAACCAGCTGTCAATTAGCTGGGCTATATTAACTCTGTAAGGTGTAAAAATAAGTAGATCCTTTATAGTATGTTGCAGTGCTGTAATTTGTAATGCATTAATGCTAACTGCAACGATCTGGGCCTGCTGTCGTTTAGCCTGAGCCCTTCAACATGGAGTTTGGTAAATAGTGGTGTTGACCTACAGATTCAGGATACAACACAGACTCACTCATAGTACTGGGCGCTTGGCATTACAAAGACTGCGTGCTCAATGGGGTAGTCTTTCCACAGCCCTGATGACGGCTGGTGATGAGCCTCGGTTATGGAGCAAGGCTAGGATGCCGTGTGGGTTTTGAATCTGTTGTGATAAGCAATTAAAGAACTAATGATGTTAACTGAGTATGTGCATAGGAAAGCTATTTTAAGACCATCACGTAACCCCTAAAAAGAGAAGGAAACGGGTTTTCAACGGCTTAATTTTTAGTTTATCTCATGAGTCGTAGGTATACTGTACTATCACGGAGGACACAGTGTCAAATGCGATGAAAATAATTTAGTGCTCAAAACTTCTAACCCCCTACACAACACTTTGTGAGTGCTATCTAAGTTCGAGTTCAAACAAGTTCAGACTTGTCTGTGGCACTCGAACATGTCTGGTGCCTGACTAGTACGGATGAAGCCTGGATTCTAGAGAGAATGCAGTCTGGCAAGGCCAAACTTGTCCAAATGTCAGACTAGTCCAAACCTCAAACGACTCCAGAGATGATGTAACATGGCACTGGCGGACTTCTCCGACAAGGCCAGACTAATCCGCCCTCGGACTAGTCCGAGCCACGGCCGGACTCCAAAGAGCATGCAACCCAAGCCTTCTGGACTTGTCTGACCAAAGCCAAGGCTTGTCCGACCTCCTCAAGAGTCAAGCTAGTTTGGGTCCTTCGGACTTGTCCGAGCCTGGAGTTTTCGGAAGTATTTCCTTGGCGGCCTCTATATAATACAACAGAAAAAGTTACCAATCTTAAGCCTCATTTTGAATTCTAGTCCACAGCCTTCCTGAGACCTATCCCTCTGCCTCCCTAAGCCTTTTAATGAATACTCTATGGTTTGATTGAGGGGGAGAGTGATTCTTGAGCCTTTTGATCATCTTTGCATCAAGAACTAGATTGTTTTCATTGCAGGTGACGTCGGGTCTATTACTCCTAGAGATTCATCTTCTAGACGGTTAAGAGTCCTCCAGGATCCACCAATCTTTATGGTTGTGATCCAGGATGTTTGCTTTTTCCCCTTCTTGAAGATAATGAGAACCAAGTTTGATCTTTGTGGTTACTTTGATGAGGTTTGGGGTTGAGAGAAACCCGATCCTTTGTGGATCTCTCAACAGAGATGTAAGCTTCTTTGTGGACCCATAATTGGGTACAAATTGTGGCTCGTCTCCTTTATGCTTTTTATCTTGTTAATCATACTTGTTCATGTTTCTTTGAATACATGTTCATTGAGCTTGTTTTTCACCATATCATGTCCTTTACTTACTCTCCAAGTGGTAGTTTTCATAATTAGTCCAAATCCTCTTAAAGACATGTTTGGCTCCTTACAATTGGACTGAATCAAATCAAATTCTAAAACACGGCCTGTTTGGTAGACCATGAAATTAAATTGTTAATTTCGGCTCACATCTGATGGCGAATTGGAGGCCTACTGCAAATTTTGACCCAAAACCTTGGAAAGTCTGGAATCCTCTCCACATCAGTCCCTCCCCTCTTTGCCAGCCCCGACTACACGATGTAGACGCCGCGGGTCCATGCGCTGCCACTACCATCGTCCCCGACTCCCACCGCCGCTCCCCCTTGTCTCCGACTCACTTCGCCGTGCGAGGCCACCCCTCCACTACAAGCGCCCGCCCAAGATCAGTCCTCTTGGTGCAGCCCCTGCCCAAGGCTGTCCCTCCTTGGCGCGCCCTCGCCAAGGTTTTTGATTTCGTTTGAACCGCTAAAATCGACCAGGACCAGTTTGACAAAAACCGTGAAAATTGGTCAAAAAACACTCCAAAACGAAATCAAAATTTGATGGAAGTGCTATAGTAAATCAATCGGTTTTCACGATTTATCGATCGATTTTATCGTTTTTACTTTCGAAGTTTGAAACCCACCAGATTACCCCTCGGTTTTATCAGTTTTTCATATTTCAATTTTTTTTCAAAATTTCAAATTTTTAAAATTTTTAAAACAAAAACCGGTTGTCTGGTGAAATCGGATCGGATTGGTTTCACCGAAAACCATGAAAACGAACCGGTTTCAAACGGTTTTGTAAACCCTGGCTCTCGCCCGCGGCCATCCCTCCCTGGCGCAGGCCCCCTGCATGGCCCCCTCCTCGTCTCTGCTAGAGATTCCCTGCCCTTCCATGTTGTCGACGACCTAGGTTCGTGGAGATTTGCTTTCGTGATAACCGTAGCTCCAGGCCCTGATTTGGATTTTAATCTTTGGAAATCAATTCTATGCAGAGCCAAACAAAAATATTGAAAATGAATTAGATTCTGCCCGATTCAATTCATGGAATGCAATTCTAGGAAAGAATTTCAATTCATGATATCCAAACAAGCTCTAAGTTGTTTTACTTTTTTCGTTGCGATATGTTGCTTCGGACTTATCCAAAACTTCCAGACTTGTCCAACGCCGAATAAGTCCAACCCATCCGCACAAGTCTAGCTATCAGACTGATAAAACTCTTCCAAATGTCATATTTCAGGATCATTGCCTATTCAACACCCCCCCCCCCCAAAAAAAAAAAAAAAAAAAAACTCTAGGCAACTTTCAGGAGCAAAAATAGTATCTCCTTGCTGACCACCCACGGTCATGGTGCTGGTGGTTACGTCAGTAGTTGCTAGAGATCAGCCTTTATACATTGTTAGAAGATGTGGGTGTAATCTGTAAAAGTTGGGTGGGTAGGTGTGTATGTGCCTGTCGTACTTTCTTCTACCGACGCAACAATACACAGCTCTCGAGTTCAAAAAAAAATATTGCTAACTATGATATGTGGGCTTTTCGTCCTGGATATGCAAATGATAAAGATCGAGTACCCTTTACTGCCTTACTGGTGTTACTACCACATTAGCTGGAAGAAAATGAAAGGTCAAGGAACATCATCAAGGGACTAAACGATGCTAAAACCATACCTTTGCTGGGCTTTTTGAGCCCTATCAAGAGGACTGTCAGTCCAGACACTAGTGTCGCCTCGTCCTTCTTTGCTGTGCATACTAAATGACTTAGTTGAATGCATGGGCACTCCGGGCTGTGAGAAGGAAAATATGATGCTGACATATGTAAGAGATCATAATAAAAAAAATCATCCTTTGCAAAATGGGTAAAACAGTTAAACAAGTAAAAAATCCAATCATTTACTTTTCTCTCGGGTGGCAATGTAGTCATCCATTCATCTCTCTTAGGTGCCTGTTTTGGTCCTCTTAAAAGTTCTTCATCACCCTCCAGAGATATACCTGTATGGGAAAAAGAAAAAATAGTCTTCATATATATGATTCCCTGTTACTCAATATATTCAGTCACATATCACACTAAAATGCGAACATACTCCCTCCATCCCATGTTACTTGTTGCATTAGCTCTAGGCACGACAATTAATTAGGGATGAAAAAAAATGAGTGCACAGGAAACTAGGAGAGAAAGAGAGAGATTAAATAGAAAGAGAGAAAGGTGCATTGGGAAATGAAAATGACATAATTTGGGAACACTGGAGAAGGCTAGAATGACAAGTAATATGGGACAGAGTAATTACTAAGATCAAATGGCCTGTAAATTTGAGTGCGTTTGCATGCACACACAATTGCGCACCAAAAAAGATAAGGATTCAACATCTCATACTTAGATATAGTGTAATAGTGCACAGGACAGTAGCCCTCAAGGGAAAAGCAGCACAAATAACACTATAAGACTAAAGTCGATACAATTAAGTATTCAAAAATGTTTATCCTTGTCAACATTAACTACCAATTTCTTTAAAATCCTTTAAACTGTTAAGAGATGTCTTAGAGATATAGATAGAGTAGAGTTAGTATTTTGGATAGACTAGAGTTAGTTATTCTAGATAGAATAAAGCCTAGAAATAAAAAGCGTAATTAAGCGCTCGCTTAAGCGAGCTTAAGCGCGGAGCACAGGCCACCCGCTTCGCTTCGGGGTGTAGGCGCGCGCTAGGCAGAACTCCACCGAGGTCGCTCCTCCGCCGCTCTTCCTCCATCCCCAAGATTCACAGCTGCTCTACCTAGGTCGCGCCGCCATCGCTCTGCCATGTTGCCCCGCCAGATCTGAGCGGGACACTAGTGGAAAGCTAGTTTAAGATGCTAAAGCATAAAGCTGAAAAGCTAGTCTAAGATGTTAAAGAGAAAAGCGTAACGCATAAAGCTAAAGCATAAAGTAAAGCGCCTGCACTAGATTTATTTCATCGTTCTCCCCCTAAGTCTTGTGCGTCATCTTCTAGGAGATTTGAATCATCCCAATCCTGACGCGAAGCTTCTGAAACTTGATCCTACCAAAGGACTTGGTGAGAAGATCAGCAAGTTGATCCTTGGTGTTGATGTAGCTTGCCCTGACACTCCCTTCCTCCAAACAGCCTTGGATGAAGTGGTACTTCACTCTGATGTGCTTACTACGCTCGTGGAAGACAAGGTTCTTTGTCAAGGCCAGAGCAGACTTGCTGTTCACCCTGAGCTTTACTGCTTCAGCGTCTCTGTCAAAGAGATCACGAAGCAGCCGAACGAGCCAGAGCGCCTGAGTTGAAGCGGTGGAAGCCGCTATATACTCAGCCTCGCAGCTGTACAAGGCCACCACCTGCTGCTTGACCGACTGCCAGCTAACAAGGCACTTGCCGAGAAAAAAGAGCACCCCGCTCGTGCTCTTGCTGGTGTCGACGTCGCCGGCGTGGTCGCTGTCGCTGTACTCGACGAAATGTGCCGCCTCGAGACACCTCGGGTAAAGGAGGCCGTGGTCGAGAGTCCCCGCAACATAGCGGATGATCCTTTTGATGGCCTGCTGGTGCTCCGTCGTCGATCGCTGCATGAACCGACTGACGTAGCCGACGGAGAACGCCAAGTCCGGTCGCGTGTGGGCGAGGTAGCGAAGGCTTCTCACAAGGCGCCGGTACTGCGTGGCATCCACCTCTGTCGTGCTGTCACGGTTGAGCTTCAGCCTCTTCTCCATCGAAGTGAGAGCTGGGTTGCAATCTGTGAGCCCAGCTAGCTCAACGATGCACTTGGCGTACGCGGTCTGTCGAAGTGTGATGCCGGAGTCGTCCTGGTGCACCTCGATCCCCAGATAGAAGGAGAGGCACCAAGTCACTCATCTGGAAGGTGGTCTTCATCTCCTCGTTGAACGCTACCACCTCCACATCCTTGGTACCCGTGATCACCAAGTCGTCGACGTAGACACCCACCAGCAGGCCATTGCCGTCGTTGCTCCGCCGGTAGATGGCCGCCTTGTGCGGGCTTTGCTCGAAATCCATCCCCTTTAGCGTAAAATACAGCTTGGCGTTCCACGCCCGTGGTGCCTGCCGCAAGCCGTAGAGGGCCTTGCGTAGGCGCAGCACCTTGCCCTCCTTGCCGAGGATGACAAATCCCGACGGCTGGTACACGTAGACCTCCTCCTTCAAGTCGCCGTTGAGAAACGCCGACTTGACATCCATGTGATGGACGCACCAGCCCTCCTGGGCAGGCAGCGCAAGGAGACGCACGGACTCCATCCGTGCAACGGGAGCGAAGGCATCGTCGAAGTCGATCCCCTCCTGCTGCACAAACCCGTATGCCACCAAGCGAGCCTTGTGCTTGACGATGGTACCGGCCTCATCCTTCTTCAGCTTGAACACCCACTTAAAGGTAATCGCGCGGTGTCCAGGAGGAAGGTCAGTGAGCTTCCAAGTGCGAATCCTCTCAACCGCATCCATCTCTAGCTTCATCGCGGCACGCCATACCGCGTGTCCCTCAGCCTCAGCGAAGGAGCGAGGCTCGCCGTTGTCGCACGCAAGATGCAATTGTGTCTCCAGGTCGTGAGGCACCGGTGCGTCGCCGAGAAGGTCCTCCATCGTGCGATACCTCAACGGCTCGTCGTCGTAGTACGCGTCGACACGCTCCTCGTCGTGAGAGAGCGAAGTAGCGAACTCCACCGAGTTGTGCTCGACATGAGCAGGTGCTGGTGTAGACGTGCCTGGAGTAGCTGTCGGCGCTGGAGAGCGTGGCGTGGCCGGCTGTGGTGGTGGCGGTGGAGAGCTCATCGCAGCCGGCGTCACAGTCGCCGGAGTCGGTGGAGGCTCGAGGACTGGGGTAGACGCGCTTGGCGAAGAAAAGCTGCCCACTCCCCCAACTCCCTCGAAGTGGGCGTACTCGACGGTGAAGTCATCGTACGCCAAAGTCGGGCCGTCGTCCACCATCTTGCCCCACGCCCAACCTCGCCCTTCGTCGAACAATGTCGCGCGCCGTGCGCACACGCTGTGTCTTTGGGTCAAGAATGCGGTAGGCCTTCGTGCCCTCCGTGTAGCCAATGAACACTTTCGGAGTGCTCCTGTCGTCGAGCTTGCCGACATGGCCAAGCTCTTTGACGAACGCGAGGCAGCCGAAGACGCGCAGGTGGGCAACCGCCGGCTTGCGTCCATGCCAAGCCTCGTACGTCGTCTTGCCACCGAGCGCCTTGGTGGGCGAGCGGTTGAGGATGTAGACGACTGTCACCACCACCTCTCCCCAGAAGATGGCCGGCATCCCCCTCTGCTTGAGGAGGGCTCGGGCCATCCCCACCATCGTCTGGCTGCGGGATGTACGACGCGGAGTAATGGCGCTGAATCCCCTCGTCAGCGCAGTATGACGCGAACTCAGCCGCCGTGAATTCGCCGCCGTTGTCGATGTGTAGCACTCGAAGCTTGCAGCCGCACTCCAAGGACACGTCATCGACAAGTAGCAGAAAATAGCGCCGCCGTTGTCAATGTGAATCAGCTGCTGCCGCCTTGGTGTCGAGGAGCTATGCCCACATGTAGCGGGACACGTCAAAGACAAGTAGCAGAAAATAGCGCCGACCTCCAAGTGTGGCCGGTGTCACGGGACCGTAGAGGTCGCCGTGAACCAGCTCCAATTTTTTCTTGGCGCGAAAACTCGTCTGACGAGGGAGCGGGAGTCGCCGCTGCTTAGTGAGGACGCAGGTGTCGCAGAGCTGCCCCACATGCTCGACCCGCGACATGCCCTGCACCATCTCCTTGTCGTCAAGCTGCTTCAGGGCCTCAAAATTGAGGTGCCCAAAGCGCTCGTGCCACAGCCAGACATTGTCATCGCAGCGGGCTGCGAGACATACGGGCTGCGCCACCTGCATATTGAAGACGTAGAGGCGATTGATGCCTTTGTTTACCTTGGCAAGAAGGCGACAATGGCGGTCCCAGATCCTCATGATTCAAGCCTTGATCTCCACGCGCGAGCCATTCTCATCCAGCTGGCCCAGACTGATGATGGAGTTCCTTAGTGCGGGAATGAAGTGTACTCCAGTGAGGAGTCGATGTTCGCCAGTCTTGGCTACGAGGACAATGGAGCCAACGCCCCTGATGTTCACAGCCGAAGAGTCGCCGAACTTGACGGACCGCGCACGTCGCCGTTCAGGTCGGAGAACTCTGCGACCCGTCATGTGGTGAGTGGCATCACTGTCGAGGAACCAGCCGTTGATCTTGTCATCGCTGGAGCCGTCACCGAAGAAGGCGTGTGCCCTCGGCTCGTCGAGGTTGAGGAGAGCTGTTGCGGCCGATGCCGCTGGAGGTAGCTCGATGCTCCCGTGTGCTAGGAGCAGAGCCGGATCCTCCTCCTCAGCCTGTGCGACGTGAGCCTGGCCGCGCCTCGACTGTCGACAATCCCTGGCCCAATGGCCAGGCCTGCCACAGTTACGACATGTCGTCTCGTGCCGCCCTGCGCTCCTCGGCGGCGCTGCCCTAGGCGCCTCCGCGGGC
>BCLF01000224.1:45881-58695 GCA_001602275.1 Zoysia japonica
GCCAACCTCGCCGCCCGAGCCGCTGCTGCCACCCGCTCACGCTCCTCTGCCACGGCGAGGTCGGTCTCCTGCCGACGTCGCACGCTCGAGGCGACCGAGCGGTGTGAGCCTCCTGCGGGCATGGCAAGCCGCTAGCGGGGAAGAGTCGCGGAGGTTACTGCTGCACAAGACGCCGCCGAGTCACTGGCTGCCGATAGAGCATAGGGACCGGCGAGGGAGGGAGTCGAGCAGGGAAACCAACGCCTCCGCTGGAGAGAATCACGGGTGAGATTGGATAGATCATAGAACCATATGGCTCTGATACCAATTGTTAGGTGAAATACTCGCATTGTAAGGGATGACACTGTGTTGAGGCAATTTTCTCTATATTTCTTACTCACTAGAATGCCATGACCAACCTGAGGAGTTGGGGACACATATATATAGGCTGGTGGGCAACCAAGCATATGCTAAGATGCTAGTCTAAGATGCTAAAGTATAAAGCTGGAAAGCTAGTCTAAGATGCCAAAGCATAAAGCTGAAAAGCTAGTCTAAGATGCTAAAGCGAAAAGCGTAAAGCATAAAGTAAAGCGCCTGCACTAGACTTATTCCATCATGAATGGACACAAAATTGTTGTGTATGTAGAATTTCAGGTATAATTCTTAAGTAATTTTAACTAAAGCAAAAACGCTTAGGCGCCGCCTAGAAATGCTTAAGCACGCTTAAGCTCTAGGCAGAGGGTTACCGCTCGCTTAACGCTTAACGCCTAATTTTTCTTGGGACTAGAGTTAGTTATTCTGTCTCTTTATTGTATTTATCTGTGTATATTGCACCACCACCTGTACCCTATTTGTATGATGCCATTGCCCCCTTGGGAATATAAGTTCAGTTTCTCTACCATGCTATTAGAGCTAGGTTAGTTTTTCAGAGTTTCACCCCTAGCAGATGGCTCTTGTAGTGCTCATCCACCGCGCACTTTCATCAGCGGCGGTACTGTTCTGTATCTAGATTAGTTTTACAGATGGTCATGTCTTGCTATTGCTAGTGCTTGGCAGTTACCAGTAGCCATCTATATTTGCGTTCATCCCTAATTAGTTAGTGTCTTTTAGGCCCTGATTGGTGTAGCGTTTCAACGCTTCCGCGATTCCCATACGAGAGAAGCGACGGAAGCGCCCCCCCCCCCCCCCCCCCCCCCCCCAAACAGCCTCGCTTCCGTCAACCGAAGCAACGAGAAAAACGGGCAAATACACACGAATGAACTAAACGCTAAGAAGCGACTTCTCCAGTTTTTTCTACACCTACCTCCCCGAGTACGAGTTTGACCCCTGCTTCCTCGCGCCGCCTCCCTTGCTTGTGCCACCCCGACGTGGTCGCCGCTATCCTCGACCGCCCAAACCAGCCACCATCCTCGTCCGCCCGGACCCACCGCCGACGTCCTCGGCCGCCTAGACCCGTCGCCACCATCCTCGTCCTCGCCGCTCAGACTTGTCGCCGTTGTCCTCGTCCTCGCTGCCCAGACCCACTGTTGTTGTCCTCATCCTCAGCCCGCACGCCTCCGATTCGATGCCCTGGAGACGCCCAAGCACCCTGTGCCCCTTCTAGCCATGCCGCCCGAGTTTGTCTTGGTCGACCCCAGTGAAGAGGATGACAAGTATTTGGGAACAAATTTTGAATCCTAGAATGACAAGTAAAAGTGAACGGAGGGAGAAGTATCTATTTAGAGATAGGTGTCTTTTTGACATGATGAATACTTCATCCTGATTTAGTTGTCATTCTGGATGTGGGCATAGAAATTAAAGAGGGGTGAAAAGGTGGAATGTGTTGAAAAGAGTTGAGAGATAGGATAGAGATGTATTGAGAAAAGAGAAAGTGCATTCGAAAACAAGGATGACAAGTAAATTGGAAAACTTGAAGATGTTAAGATGACATGTAATTTGGGGCGGAGGGAGTACTTTGATAATACGAGTATTGCCATTTAAGTAACATTCAGAACAGGAGTCGATATGAGTAGGATCTGTCGGTTTGCCCTTCAACATCAAGTAAATTTGGAATTAAGAGTTCTGCTGGCTATACTACAAAGCATAGCACAAATCATTTTGTCAAAGTTTTAGTTATCACTATCGCAATCACTGTTGACATTATGACAACTTACCCTGCAATCGTCTCCATTCTGCAGCTTCACGCATTGCTTTGAGCTCAACCTGGATAGAAGAAACATAAACATAAAAAATACTTATTGTTTCTACTTTACAAAAGTGACTGCAAGTAACACCAGTACTTGAATTTCTACACTAGGAACCCGAAATACAGTGCAAATATCACCTCAAATTGTTCCATCTCCTCTTTCTCTTTTATCTTCTTGTCTATTGCCTCTCTCTGGAATGAAGGAAATAGCAAGCACAAAATCATAATATAGAAAAAAGAGGAATACTTCATGAGATAATAAATTGGCTTCCAAACTATTCTCTAAATGCAAGCAGAAGCAAGACATCACACTAAAATTATATTACAGGTAAAAGAACAGAAGCTTGATAATAAAGGTTGATTCCAATTTGAGATAGATCACTAGGTCTGAAACCAGTAGCATTTTTGGGTGATTCATCTTGTTCTCATCGTAGAATAACAATAGGGGCTAAAGACCACTTTATTTTAGCCTAAAAATTCGAAATCCTGCAAAAGCGCAGAAGTTGAAATTCTCTGGAACAAGCCTACATACACTTCACAGTGCGTATGAGTTTGATACCAGAAGCTTCAGAATGTTTATTGCTGATAATGGATATTCCTGGCTAGAACTAGATTACTCCAGATATCAAAAAACAATTTTTTTTCAAATTGCTTTATGCAATTGTTAAAATAACCACCAATCATGCATCTCGGCAAGAGTAATAAAATTAATCAGCATTTACGCTTAAATTCTTTTTTGATGTGATTGATTGGAATGATGTACATTTATACATATTAAGTGTTGAACTTTATAGGTAGTTTTGATTAACTGGTCTCAAAAATCTATTCCCATTAGTACTGTAGGAATTAAGTAAATATGAATTTATATCTACAAAATATTATTCTCATGTTCAGAGGTCTTTTGCTGATTCAACTTATATCTTTGCATAACTACACAATCATGATAAGGTAGCATAACATGAAAGGACATTTCTCTTCCAAGGTGAAAGCAAGCCAAATAAGATTAAGCACAGCACCACTGTATCTGCGACTGGTTTGCCTCCAGCTCATCACATTGGAAGCTTTAGATGTATGAACTAATTACAATCTTCTTGATTAAGAAATTTGATCTAACTTGAAAAGAAAAGAAAACTACTGATTTTCTTGACATGTTTTTCACTGGTACCTGACATGAATATAAGTATATCAGTCTCATATTATCTAGTAGACTATTGATCAAGCAAATCAAACTAAAGAATCTGCTTTTGATGCTGCAAGCAACCAAAATTTATTTGTGCAAAAACATTTCATCTCCACTTAATGTTCACTTTGATGATTATGATACAGATGTTTATCCAGACAAAGCCATGAAAATGCTTGTTTTACTTATCAGAATTCTGCAGGTTCAGCTTTGACAAAATGATGATGGGCTGATGATTGATTGATAAATCTATTTTCAGTTGTGGAATGAGTGAACCTTAAATTCATGTACCTTATCAGGGTCTTGCAAGTCTTTGAAGGCATTATTTAATTTCACAAATGCCTCTTGTGCTGAAGGATGAGGGCATTTATCAGGATGCACTAAAAGAGACAATTTCCAATACCTAAAATGTAAGATAGAGAATTAATCACTTGAGTAGAAATATACGGCAAAGCAAATTTAATAATACATGATAAGTATTATACTCCCTTCACCCCAATTTAGTTGTCATTCTAGCTCTAGACATAGGATTTAAGGAGAGATGAAAAGTTGGGTGCACAGAAAACAAGGAAAGAGATAGACTTGTATTGGGAAGAGAGAACAGCATGGGACACAACCTTTTCTTCATGTTATCAGTTGACATCTTCCAATTGACTCCCAGAACATCATACGGTGAATTTGTGTCAGCCCCCAGTATTCGAGTAACCTACAAACAACCAACACGAAGACAAGACGGTCAATTCAATGAGAATTAAATAAACAAATCATACATGATTTGCAGTTGACATGGCATGCAATCTGAAGTATGAGACTTCCATTCAACAACAGACATCTGAAGAAAATCAAAAGTATAACAGTAATGCTTATAGCCTATAAGCACCAAACAACTATGCAATCAGGTTTTCAGGGTGCCAGGGATCAATCAGGAATGGCCAAGACAATATCTTGTTGATGAAAGATGGTGTACTGCATATGTGAGAGACTGCTGTAAAATTACAAATAACAAAACGAACATTCAACTACATGGCGACCAATAATACAATAGAGACCTGACCTTGCAACCATTGAATGAACTCTCTACGAACTACATAATAAGAAATATTTGGTATAGCACCGCTCCAAAATTATGTCCAGTAAACAAACATGTCATAACTGACAATTTACCTCTTCAAATCGCTCAGCTTCATTTGCAGATGCTGCCTCTGCAACTACAGCAGGTGGTGGGGGCCCTATGAGCAAATCATCATCGGCTTCCAGTTCTGCATCCCTGGAGATGGAATGTTAAGACATGATACATGAGATTTTGATTTAGCCAATCATGAGGTGGCTCATCGTTATATGCTAAATATCTTAATATGTAAAACAATAATAACAATAATAATACCGGCATCTAAGAGCCTCAGTCATTTCAGCTGCTGCAGCTAGTAATTCACGCGATGGCATTGCAGGGCCAATAACCCTGCATAGAGCAAAACATTACATTGGTAACACATTGGGGGTAACCAGAGTGAAAAAAGCATCTTATTTTGTATAGGGTAACAATTGAAAAGGAAATGAGCATCTCATTTCCATCATGTCAGGCAGCACAATGCCAAAACTAGTAGTAAGAAACTAAGAATCTGAAATGGCTATGAACCTTTCGGTGCCGCTCCATGGGCTCAAACCAACAGACCATGCAAACCAAAAAATGATGATAGTGCCCACCGTAGGCCTCGAACCCATGACCACAAGGTTAAGAGCCTTGTACTCTACCAACTGAGCTAGATGGGTGGCTCCAAAAATATATGTTCCCTAGGGTTTGAACCTGGGACATGTGGTGTTAAAGAGAGGAAACAAACCACTAGACCAAGCTGGCTGGTGTTCATAAAGTTGGTCTTCTTGCGGCTGCTCCTAACCGACAGCAGTCCACTTCACTGAAATGCTATTCAAGAAGCAGACAAGGAGACTATGAAAGGACTGAACTCTTTGATAATTCTAGTGGCTCGGGAGCTCTGGAAACACAAGAATGATTGTCTTTTAATGGTGCACAGCCTAGTGTTGCTAGATTGTTAGCGATAATAGGAAATGAGTGCGGCCTGTGGTGCTTGGCTGGAGCTAATTCGCTCCGTGAGCTGCTCTCTAGGTATCTGCACTAAAGCCTCTGCTCTGTGAGTGGGTCGTTTTTTTCTTAGCTCGTGGCGTGCTTGTCAGTGATGTGTTTCAGTTTTGGGGAGGGGTGTTTCTTCTCCCTTTTGTTTGTACTTTTCTTCTTAATCAAATGATACGGAGCTCTCCTGTGTATTCGAGAAAAAAAAATCTGAAATGGCAATATCAAGAAAAAATTATAATTGGAGGCATCACAAATTCACGGGAATTAGAACTGTTGTGGAGTGCACTTATCACTTATCAGCGCAGGAAGCACAATAAGAAGACCAATTTTGTGCCCACAATTTTAGGAGAAAGAGTAAAGATTCAGTTACTGATTAGTTGCTTTGTTATGCACAATCTAATTTGTTAGAGTGGGGGGGGAGGGGGGGAGTTATCTCAATTGGTTACTCAAGGTTGTTACAAACTAGCTATATATAATTAGAATCCGATGTTTCAGTTGGGATCAAGCAAGCAACAATTTACCCAATACTCAGGGCATCTATGGAAGGTTGAGTGTGCCTTTGACTTTTGAATTTGCATTGGTTAAACCCAAGCCATAAGACGGAATTGATTGACAACAGACAACAACATGTTGTATCCATCAGAAAATAGAAGGGGCAATGCCAGCACCCATAATTGCAATTTAGATAAAGTACTAAGATAAAGTACAAAAAACATAAGCCAAGTTACTAAAACTGCATGTGTTGCTCACGGTTCTAGAAACGCCAATACCCTCAACAGCTATAGCACAATTATTGCAACGGATATATAGATCTAGCATTATTCGTCAGAAATAGAAGGGCTGGAAACCATTAGTGAATGGTTTTTTATCAAAAGATGTTCTAATTAGCTATTATAAGCCAACTAATGTCCTGGAACACTATCATTGAGTTGATATGCATGTTAAGCAACGACCAGACATACACTAATACTTGATTCTTGAGAAACCAAATACTATAGTTAGCATGAAGCAAAAAGAAAACACATATACAGAACTATTTAATCAAACAATATATTCGAACAGGGCTCTATATGCAATGAAAATTATAAAATACATATTTTTGCAGCAGTGAGAACTTCCGAATAGTATTGTAAATTAGAATAAAGTATGGAATCCAAGTCTTACTTTCTTTTAGGAGGTTCCTCTTCCACATCAACAACTTTTGACCCTTCGGAAGTAATATCATTTTTATTTTGCACGTCAAAATTAGACGAAGGCAACTCTTCTCTATTTGGTGACACTGAATTTTCTTTTTTGTTGTCTGGAAGTTTTAAACTTGGTAGTAATACTGGTCCAACAATATCAAGTGTAGGTTCTTTCTTTTGAGGCAGCAAGTAAACCCCGCTTGTACTTTCTTTAAGCCTCAGAGATCGGAAAAGTTTCCTTAAACGTCTCACTAATGGCTTGTCAGAGATTCCAGAAATATCAATGCCTTCACCACTGTCTATCATTTGGAGAAGCTGCAAGTCAATAAATCTCATGAACTATCTTAAAGTAGAACATACAACATACAGTAATAACGCGAAGAACACACAGAACAAAAAATTAACTTAAATATACAATCAGACGAATGACAAGGAATATTGCAGGAAACCTGAAGATCGACATTGTAATTTGATGTAATAGCAAAAATCGTAGAGGGTTAAGAGTCTTTAGCATTTTATCACAAGCCAATGCAAGAGCATAAATGATGCAGCCATGAAAAATTATAAGTATCAAGATACAAATTAAATTTAATTGGCATAGTCTCCCAAGTCCCAACCCTATCACCTCGGTATAAATATCTTTAGACACCTGAAAAAATACTTCTCCAACAAAGAAGCGAATCAAAGCTCACTTGTTCTTGTCCTATCGCAATCCTCCATTCCGTGGCCCACCATTTTGTTCTATGTTCTCTAGCCTCTTAAGTAGCTGCTACCAAACGAGGTATACAAGACAACTTCCATATCGATAAAAAAAAAAAAAAGTATTTGCTTGGCAAAGCTCCATCTCCAAAGGGTTCTTGGATCTGGCCATCCCTAGCTCTAGGTATACTAGGAACAAGAACTGTGGGAAGATTGAGAATACAAGAATGTGCTGCCGTGTTCTGTTTTCGGGACTAAAATCAGATGTTTAAAGTTTAAACCGTTTTATTTTGTTTTACAAATCCAAATACTACTGCTCTACCAAACAGCAGTTCAGGCAAAACCATTCTGTATAAATGGGTAAGAAACCCTACCTGACGGAGCTCACCGGCGACGGCCGGGAATTCCCTGAGGATGTCGCGAACAATCTCCCGCGCCTCTTCATCCCTGTCCGAAACCTCCGACCCCGAGCTGGAGGATCCATCAGCGTCGCGCCGCCCTCGCTCCTCATCCCGCCGCTTCCGGCGCCGCCGCCGCCTCTCCTCATCATGAGAGCTGCGCGATCGGCCACTGCTCTTGTGGCTGCGGCGGTGGCGGTGAGACGACGAGGAAGACTTCCTGCGCATGCTGCTGCTGCTGCGGCTCCGGCTGCGTGGATCGGGGCTGCGGCCATGGAAGGAATCAGAGGAAAGGGAAGCGGAGGAGTCAGAGTCCGTGGAGGCGGTGGAGGGGGAGGCATCGCGGGATCGCTTCCTGTCGCGGCCATGTCGGCGGCGACGCTTGCTTTCCTTGTTGTTCTCGTCTCTTCCCATTTCTTTCTGTGCTTATGTGAGGGAGAGCGTGGAGATTGGGGCGGGGCCGCGGGGGCGCTGAAGACCGCGGAGGCGGTCGAGCTCGAGGTGGTGGACCTCCAGGCGGCGGGGGCGGCCGAGCTCGGGGCGGCGGTCCTCCGGACGGCGGAGTCCACTGGATCTAGGCGGGACGACGTCGGGAGCGGGGCGGCGAGTTGGCGACAGCGGCGGGAGCAGGGACGGCGTGGGGGCGAGGACGGCGACGGCGGGAGCCGTAGCGGCGTGGGGGGCGGGGACGGCGACCGCGGCGTCGGGGGCAGGAGTGGCGTCGAGGTGGGGAGGGAGGGTGAGGGCGTCCGCGTGGGGTGGGGGGAGCAGCGTTCCCCGGAATCGACCCCGCGGGCCGATTCCGCGTTGCAGGCCGACGGAGGTTTGAGACGAATCGTGCCGGGGAGAAGCGGTTTGCGAGACGCCTTTGGTGGGGCCTGTTGCACTCCGCGTAGGTGTTTTCTGGCCTCTGTCCGACCTGACTAAATTCCTCGCCTCGCCTAGGCCGAAATGATCTGATTTTTTACTGTGCATTCATTATGAAAAAATGGAAAAAGTAAATAGTCCCTCAATTTTTTTTTTCAGTTGTGCCGTTTTGTTCCCCAGTTACAAAATGGGTACCAGCGGTCCTCTAAATTTCAAACCCGTTCGTTTTTTTCTTTAATTGAATTTGACCGACGGTTTTGACTGACATGGCGTAGACGTGGCGGTTTCATCCGACGTGGCAGCGTGACGTGACATTTTCGTTGACGTAGACATTCGATTTAGCCTGATGTTATTCTAAATTAGAAAACAAATACTTAACGATCTAAAAAAGTTATAAAACTTTGCAAAAATTTAAATCATTTACAGGAAACAAATTTTTTTTAGGACCAATTTAAAATTTGAAACACATTTCATTTTAAAATTTTAGAAATAGAAATAACTATAAAAAATAATCTAAACATCTGAAACCACTCGATAAAATTTTATTTTATTTTTTAAAATTCATATAATTCGAAGTATTTTCATTGTTTCACGTACATTTTCTTTAGAAATTTAATTTTTCAAATTTTAAATTGAATTTAAATTCAAAATTCAAACAGAGAGCGGAGTCACTGTTCTATTATAAATCTATTTTCAGAATTTTATAAAAATAAATCTGTTTCGAATTTGAAGATGAGTCTAAAACAAAAGTTGTTCCTCAAGAAGAGATCTATCATCGGAGTTTAAAATATTTTGAGACAAACTGTCTCGTACTCTTATTTATTTCAACAAACATGCGATGATTGCCATCTCGCCTCTAGAAGCTGTTCAACAAAACGGGCGTTGTTTTCTTGTCACGGGTAGAGTCTCCAGGGCCACCAATGCATGCTGGATGCAGCAACCCTTTGTCTGCGCAGATTATTTTTTTTATTCCCAGACTCGGATGAATTTGAAATTTTCTATGATGAGAGATCCATTTCCATGGACACAACTTTTGTTTTGACTCATCTCTAAATTAAAAACAAATTTATTTTTATAAAATTCAGAAAACAAATTTATAACAAAACGGTGACTCAGCTTAATTTTGAATTTGAATTCAAGTTCAAAATGTAAAATTTTAAATTTCTAAAGAAAATGTATGTGAAACAATGAAAATACTTGGTGTACACGAATTTAGAAAAAAATTAAAATTTTATCAGTGGTTTCAGAGGTTTAGATTATTTTTTATAGTTATTTCTATTTCTAAATTTTAAAATAAAATATGTTTCAAATTTTAAATTGGTCCTAAAACAAAATTTGTTCTCTGTAAAATGATTTAAATTTCTCCAAAGTTTTATAATTTTTTGAGTTCGTTAAGTATTTGTTTTCTAATTTAAAATAAAATCAGGCTAAATTGGGTGTCCACGTCAGCAAAAACGCCACGTCACGCTGTCACATCAGACAAAACTGCCACATAAACGCCAGCTCAACCAAAACCGTCGGTCAAATCCGTGTGGGACAAAAAAAAATAAACGAATTTAAAAGTTGGAGAACCGCGAGTGCCAGGTTTTGTAACTGGGACCAAAATCGCACAACTGGAAATATTGAGGACTGACTTTTTCCATTCATTGTCACGTAGGAATTGTGTCTAATATAAAGTGGACCTTTTTTTAACTTGTCATTGATCTCCTTGAAAAAAGGGTCCGATTATATTCCGCTTACGGCGGAAAAACAACGACCTCCGACCACCGTGTCACACGGCGCGCCACATTTTTCTCCTTCCGTACTGAGTTGGGCCGGTTTGAACTGTTTCGATTTTTTTTTTCATTGCTGAGCCCAAGACGTTTTTGGGCTTCAGCGCCCAAATTCAACGAACGGGTTTAAACTTCTTTCATGAGCTTAAATTTTTTCTGACGCCTTCTATAACATTTATCAACTAAATTTGCTAATTTATATCTCTACTTTTTTAAAAATACAGTTTTTTCTACATACATATGGCTAAATGTCCTCAATAGAAATAGGTTAAACTACATGCACACAAAATGCATCTAAAGTTATTTTTTTACAAATCTGACGGATAAAATCTCTCCACAAACACTTTTTACAAATCAAACGGACGATCTGAATCTCCTATATATTAGGTCCATAAGGACTATTGTTAGTTAACAAAATACATCTATCCGAAACAAATATACGAGATCAAAGAAAGTCATTGAAAAACAAAACAAATTTATTTTAGATTAATATTCTTATTAATGGTGAAGAATAAAAAACTTCAAATTTTAATATTAATATATTATTTTCTTAAGTTAATATTTTTTATTAGACCGTCGCATTAGCACGGGTATCAAGTCTAGTTGAAATAGTGCTAAAAATATTCAAAGTGGATGTCAGAAGTTAATGGTGCCAATATTTTTAAATCACGATGGCGATAAAAATTTAGGGCACTATATTTTAATAAAAAAATATAGTAATTTCATTTGAAAATGTATTTTTACAAATAAAAAAACTAGAGAAATACTAAACTTTAAAACTATAAGAAAAATATTAAACTTCAAATACCAATTTTCTAGTAGTGAATATAAATTGCTCCAGTCATGAAAGTTAATTGTTCTATTCGCAAGATTTAATTGTTCTAATTGTAAATATAATTTGTTCCAATCATAAAAGTCAATTGTTCCAATAGTAAATATAATTTGTTTCAGGCAAAAGGTTAATTGTTTCAACAGTAAAATCCAATTGTTCTAGTAGTGAATATAATTTGTTCCAGTCATAAAAATCAATAGTTCTAGTAATAAAATCAATTGTTCTCGTAAATATTTTGAACCATGGGAAAAAGTATAATAAATATAAAAGGGAAAATATTTTTTGAAATTGTAAAATTAAATTTTCCAACAGTAATAATCAATTGTTTCATTAGTAAAATGTTAGTAATAAAAATAAATTGATCAAAAAGGAAAAATAAAATATATAAATTGAGAAGGAATAAAAAAATAAAACAATAATAACCAAGTAAAAATAATAAATTAAATAAGTAAATAATAGTTTTCAAATAAATATAATAAAAGTAAAGGTCTACAAAATAGAAATAGAAAATAAGGGGAAAAATAAAAAAAACGCGTACTGGGCCGGACTATAGTGGGCCGGGAAAAGTAGAAAACCCAGTTTGTAATAGAAACAAGTTCAGTCAGACTTGGTTCACCGGTCATTGCTTTGAACCTTTGACTCAAGACTGTGTCAACAATTATTCTAATGCCTCTGAAAACAAACATTCTAATGGATGAAGTTTATTATCGTGATATAGAATTATAATATAAGGATATTTTAAAACAGTATAGTGTAAATTTACATTAACTATCTTGTCTTAACGTTAAGTTAAAGATTCAGAACGAAATACATGTTTTCATGTAAAGAAATTAAGACAGCCAATTAAACATTGCTTGTTTATCAGGAGTGAAAAAATTAAAAACCTCCAAATCTTTTTAGTTTGACAATAAGCATTTAAAAAACTACTTTATTTGAATGAACTAATAAGAGAGATGAACCTAAATGTCATCAGTATCACCCTTCGATGCTTCTTATTTCTATAAGAATTATGCATGCTTAGAACATGTTAAAATCATTATTATAAAACACTTATAATCTGTAGCTAACTCACAAGATACTTATTCTGCAGCCAAGTGGCTCGCATCAGATAACAAAACCGGTGGCCCAACCACAACCGTGGAAGCCATCGTACCGAACCCACCATCCAACCGCCCGTCCGGCGTCCGCCCGCAATTATCCGCTCGGGCAGCAGCTAAACCCTCGTCTTCCACCCCGCTAGAACGGCCGCTCCGCTTCTTCGCTCGTCGTCCCTCACGCCCGCCCGAAAGCCCCCGGTCGAAACAGCCGCTCTAAATTGGTTCCCGCGTCCGAAGCGCCTGGTGGGCGACGTGGAACTGTGGAAGAAGCTCAACAATGTACTCTAGCGGGACCGCGCGGCAGGACGAGGCGGCAGTCGACAAGGAGGCTCTTGCGGCCTCGGATAAAAGGAGGCGGAGGCGGAGGCGGCGGTCGCTCTGCCGAATTGGAGGGCGTGGTTGCCGAATTGGAGGCGAAATGCTTCGACCTTGGCGTGGAGAGCGGTGAGCTGCTGAAGCAATTGAGGTGGCTCACGCTGTGCAGTCTCAGGATGCAGCGAAGGAAAGCTTCAGTGTGTTTAAGAGAAATTCC